>OY728130.1:1196852112-1197084112 GCA_963277665.1 Viscum album
GTTGTATTTAATTTTTTCAAATTTAATTCCATACTAAAGTATATATCTAGTTTACCAAGACTAATAAACTATTTGGTACTTTAGGATGTGATATCTTGTATTTAGTTACAATGTAATAAAGTTACCACTGGCTCCAGGTTACCGGGGTTAGGGTATTTATAGTTTGTATTAGAGAAAGTTCAGTAGAAACCTTGAGAACTAGATTTAAGAAAAAAATTATTAGGTACCATACCCATATGGTATAATTTTAGGGTAATAATATAATAACATCCCAAGTTTTTGGTGATGAATATATTATGTGTTTTTTTCGTAGAAATATATCTCTGTTTAGATACTAATAGTGGATGTGGTTCTGGAACAGTTGTACCTAGGGGTTGTAACTTTGAAAAGGGAGTATTGGGATTTGACTCGATCATAACCTAGTGCACAAAAATGAGCCTTTCAATACACATGGTTTGACATTTCAAGTGGATATTCTTGGGTTAATTCAAATTTTAATTTATGAAACATCATGAAGGATTTTTATATATGATGACAATGAATGACCTAGGCCAAACCAAAGGTGTATTATATTTAAAAGAATGTGTCACGATTTATACATCCTATAAATTATTATTTGTTTTTCCTATAATGATTATTGTTTCTCACACCATGTTTTTTGGTTTTAGTTAATTGATGGAACCTAGAAGAATCTTGTTAACCTGAATATGATAGAAAAGTTGGTTATTTTGAGAAAACAAATGGAATGTTGACTGAATTGAAAGATATAATGATTATTCCTAATCTGTTGTTATCATATATGATTGAATAACTACACATTAAAAAACTCTTGGAATCACCAAATAATTGAAGGATGGAGTCTTATGAGAGATCTAGTGGTGGAGGCCATAAAGTAAATAAGGTTTTATTTACTTTATGTTAGAAACATGGAAAGAGAAACCCAGTAGAATGAATCAAAGGAAAAGTAAATTTTTTTATGTGTGGAAAAGAAGTGTATAGAGAAAATAATTGCTGAGGAAGAGTGAGTATTTTAGTGGAGAGAAATAAATTTCATTCTAAAACTCCATTTATAGTCTTTTGTCTTGAATGTGGGGAACCTAGGAATTATTTGACTCAATTACCTATTTTAAAAGTTAACTCCTAGATCGAGGAAGGATATATGTTAAAGTAAAAGTTTTGAAGTATTTATGTATTTGGATTTAAGAATTAAATTATAGAAGTTTTTTTTATCAATGGTATTTTGGTTATAAAAAAATGAAACATATAAGTATTGTGCTATTTTTTGGAAGTATATATGTATTTATCTAATATGAACTTTATAATTATGGATGCAATCATGAGTTTGAGAGTTTAAGGTTGATTATAAGTTAAAAGTCTTAGACACACCTTTTGAGGTTTTAAGTGATGGGATTTTTATTTGATTAATCAATTTTTGGGAGAGATTTCATTTAGTTCAGGTATATAAAACCCTAACATTCAACATGAAGTATTATTTTAGGAAGAATGATATCTTTATAATTTTAAAGGCATATATAACCTTTAGGGTTAATATGATCATTGATGTTAAGGTAATAACAGTTAATGAAGAATATTTGATTTTTTAGAAAAAATAATTCATATAGAAAACCCTTGTGATTAAAAATTGATTTTATGACTAATTTTATTTTTTAGGATGTTAATAATATTTTTGGGAAAAGTATTGGAATTATATTAATATAGTTTTAGAAAAAGGATAACCCACATGTTGGGTAAAAACAGTTGCATCTGATGAGACTGTGATGCTTAAAACCACAACCGAAGGGTGACAATGGCATAGATTCTACCACTAGCCTACATGATAATCTGGTTGAATGAATTTTTTTAATTAAATGATTTCATAGATAAGTATTAAGTTGAAATTTGGGTGTTACTATTGATGTTTAGAGATTAATGTATTATATTGGAAAACTCATGCTGACTATTTTGGTTTTGGTTAATATTTATGGATATACAGAAAGACTTGTAACTATTTTAGGAATCTTATGATTAGTTAAAAGTTAATTTTAGTGCTCTAGGTATAAATAATTTATATTGGATATTCATTACTTAGAGTAAATGGTGAAGTGGAAATTGATCGAAGCACAACCAAAGGATAAAATTTTTCTTATGAAATAGAAATATATTAAGTAAGTATATTTCCATATTTTCTTACTCTAGATAGTAAAATAATTCCAAAACTTTAGGAAAAGGATCCTAAAATAAAAATTTTATCCTTCTTTCCTTAATTTATGATGAATTTATGGTCTCTTCACCCTTCCTAGATTTATAGTCTTATGGTCGTGAAATTTACCCTGACCAAGTTTTCTATCACTCTCTATTTTTTCTCAGGTATTATTTTTTCCTCTATTATCATGAGAAATTTTTATTAACCCTTTTTACAATGTGGGGTTTCAACAAAGGTATTTTAAAATATCAAACCCTTGTTTCCATAGTGAAATTTCAAATTTCAAGGATGAAATTTATTAAATTTTTGGACAATTAAACACCTTGAGATTCTAAAAGGATAAAATTATGTTCGATAGCATGTACGACACACAATACTGAGTTTAAATGACCCACAAAATATATTATTTAACTATGAACATTATAACTAAGCTATTAAATTAGTGGGTATAAATAGGAATAACTAAATTATGAAAATTATATGGTTTAGAAATTTGTAAAACAAATCCATTAGTTACCAATTTATTATAAATTAAAATAAAAATCATTTGAAAGTAAAATAATATTTTTATGAAAACCTATTTTTATGCACGCAATGTGTTTTTATCTTAATAAAATAAAGTTATCACTATTTTTGAATTATTGAAATAAAATTTATATACTATATATTCAATAAAATTTTATATCATTCATCTAATATATTTTTTCTATGAATGAGATAAAAATAAATTTAATTTTATGCTTAAAAACTGTATCTTTTTTAAAAATTGGGTTCGTTGTGTTTTACACACTTATTTTAAAATAATTTTTTACCAGTTTTAGAAATTTTATTTGAAAAAATGAATTTAATTTTTTAAATAAACATGTCAAAATTATTTTAGAGTTATTTCTTTATTTTCTAAAAATATTATTTTTTTCGACAAACAGTGCAAAATACCGATTTTTATTGAAAACGTCATTTTTAGTTTAAAGAATTTTAAATTTAATTTTGTTTTAAAATTTTTTTAAATGTAAAAGTAGTCCATTTATATTATTATTAATCAAATTTAGGTCATTATAATCAATTTTATATTCAATTTTTATATAAAAACTTTTCATATTTTTCAAAATGTTTCTTTGGAAAACAGCATTTTCATCGCTCTTGTGAGTTTAATTTTAAATTAATTTCTATCACATATATGAATTTAATTTGATAAAATATATTTAATATTTTTAATTATAATAATAAATATTATATAATATTTTTTTTACTTATGTTTTTCATAATGATTTTTAAAGATAATAAAATATATTTAATGAATTTATGGTTAAAACATGGTTTTGCGGATTACTTGTGCCTGTGTTAAAATTAATTTTACACACACATAGGTTTTTAATTTGTTAAATTTGATTTAATATTTATAATAATTGGGTACAAAGTATTTAATAATTCGTATTTATTTTTAGTCTTAAGAAATAAATTACCTAGGTAAAAAAAATTAATTACCTTGGTGAAAACTAAAATGATAAAAGTAAGTAAACTTAGAAGGTAAGTGAATAAAATGTTTAAAAAATGATTATTTTTTTTGTGTGTTTATTGAACTTAAATTCCCTAAAATTTATTATTTATCAATTTTTGAGGAAATTTGGTTGAGAGTGACTTTGTGTTATTTAATAATTTTGGGTATTTAAAAAATATAACTCTTACTCAATTATAAAAGGGAACCCCAATACTCACTTATTTACACCTATAAATCCATATATCTCTATAAAAACATTAAAAAATGTTTCCCCAAAATCATTAGACACATTATATATATTATTTTATTCATAGAATACCAGCCCTAGGGTCTTTAATAAGATATCTAAAAGAGGTTCTTCTAAGAGAATGTAATCATTTTCACCGAGATCTTTCTTTCATACTTCATCTTTTATCACTATAAATTATTTATTAACAATTAAATTATAGTAAAACTATAATATACCATATAATTAGATGTTATTATGTTTATTTAATGATATTTATCCATCTTCTCTTTCATAAAATGGGAAACTGAGCCATTTATCATGTGTACGATGAACTACTGCCTTACGAACTGATTCATTTTTTTTCCATCAATGACTCACATGGATAAAAATAATGATTAAAAAATGAATATATATGATATATATGAAATTATATTAATTATTTAAAGTTAATATATCATTCACTTTCTAGCCCTTTCACCCATTAAGGGAATGATATGGTCACTCATACGTACGTACGACCTACCGTCTCCATGGAGAGATGTGATTCATTTTATGTAAGAAAATTTAAATAATTATTCTAAAAGTATATAAAATGAATAAATATTATATTTATAAAATTAATACCATTATTTATATTATGTGACTATATCATTTTGTCAATTTCCATAACTTTCACGACGAAACATGCATGAGAATATCAAGCAGTTAACACCTAAAAAATGGTAATAATAAAATATTATTAATGAATGAGTGATAAGATGTTATAATAAGATAATATATTATATTATAAATATGAATATGGTTATATTATAAATTAATAACATATTTAAAAGCATTATATATAAGCTAAAATCATTTTCAACTAAATGGAAATGTGATGCAAGGGATTCTGTTTAAATTTCCATTCATTGAGGAATATTTTAATGTTATGCTCTAATTTATTTTATATAGTATACAAAATATTCCTTTTATATGTTATATAAATAATACTATATGTTTTATGGTATTTTAAGTTTCAATTTGAATTATTTTATCTACGGGGATTTTACTTTAAGGTTACCAAGTTGCGAGTAATCCCACAACTCAATTTATTTTCATTGGGTTATATTACTTCTACATTATCTTTGATATTATAAGATTATGTGTGTAACATATTTTGATTATTTTATGTTTTTTTTCAATTTTTTTAATATGAATTTATATTTGATACAAATAATCAATTAATTTATCAATCCTCACTTCAACAATATGATCTTTATAAGAGATTTCATCTCAATTTCCACTTCATTGAGACATATTTGGTATTATGCACTTATTTATTTTTATGAGGTGTTATAATAAACCTTTGATATGTGATAACATGAATATATGTATATTCATGGTATTCAATGTTTCACTTGAATTTATTTCTTTCATGTGGGTTATGACTCAAAATTTATCAAAGATTTAATTATTTATGCTTCAATCTTACTTTAATGATGATTTTTTATGATTGAATTTAAATTGAATGAAATTATTTGATCATATTCTAATAAATCAATTTTATTTTACTTATCCTATGGATATTAATGAAATTATAAATTAATAGTACAATTTTTCTCTCTTTGGTAATTAAATTGACTAAGAAAAATGTTTTTAAGATAAGCCACTTTATTTATCTTTTCAGTCAAAAATGATTTTCTTTCATATTCATATTTTCCTTAAAAAATTCTAAAGAATATTTATAATATTAAAAAATTATTTATTAAATGAATTTATACCCATGTTTGAGTTTTTAAAAAATGTTTTAAAATGAATTTTCTTGTCTTTTTCCAAACAATGCACTTTTTGACATTTTACCAAAAAAGTGAAATGTGTCTTTATTTTAAAATACTCAACATGAAAATAATATCCATCTATTCATGATAAATCAATACTTTTAATATTAATTTAAAATATTACAAGGTTCTTTTAAAGTAAATTTTCTCCTAATACTCTAGAAATTTTTTGTTTTTAAATTTGATTTTCAAAGTGAAAGGGTATTTTCCTTAATAATGTTTATAATGATCTTTTAATGGTATTTATATTCATTAAAAATTAAAACCCTTTATTTTACGTGTAATATAATCAGAATATTTTTAATGATACCATAATTATCATTTCTATGGATGGTTTATGATCAGTTTGACCAGGGAAAGTATTTACATTCACTTTCTTGATAAATTTTATAGTCATTAACTTTCCCATGAAACATTCACTTTATTATGATCATTGGAATTTAAATTTCCATGAAATATCCATATTATTTATTATGTATATAATTATTTCTTAAACCATATACCATTTCTATATATGGTGTTTTACTTTGAAAGTTATTTGATTGATTAAGAAATTATTTATAATCCATATTCTTTACTCAATATAGATATTTTTTGATAAGAAATATTATTTATGAATTAAATTGACCATTCAATATATGAGTAATGCATTGGATATGTAGTGATAGGTGGGGCCCAATTATATATATCCCCTTGATTCATTGATGGATCACATGATTAAAAATCAATAAGATACATTAATTGGGTCTTTTCCCACAGTTTTAAACTATTTTGGTGAAAGGTATTGACAATATAGATATCATGATGTATGAAAACATGAAATAAAATATTAATAATTTCCTCCATTAAGAATTTAGTTATTATTATCCATGATATTACTACATTTATATTATTGATGTATTATCTTCAATATCATTTGATTATTTATATAGAATTATTTTATCATCATTTACCCTACCATGTTATTATTTATGTGCAAGTTATAAATTAAATGGAATGTGTTTCCAGTTATTTACTTTTCTATATTGATTATGACTTATTGATTCATGATACATTCCACTGTATATAAACCTAACTATGTATTTGAGGTCACCCTTATTTTGTTTCCGTTCCCCAAGATATAAAGAAGGAATATTTGAATGATTTCAAGGATGGATAATTTTTTTATTTTCACTATATTGTATTTCATGTTTTGAAATGTAACTTGAGACTCAAGTATATATCTAGTTTACTGAGTCTAATAAAATATTTAGTACTTTGGGATGAAATCACTTGTATATAGTGTCAATATAATAAATTTACCACTGGATCTGAGCAACAGGGGTCAGGGCCTTAATGTTCTATGATATCACGATTCTCTACACCATTACTTCTTGATTTAATTGATGAACCGACTCCATAACTCTAGTATCCCCTGACTGACCATCATATGAATCTCATGTTCCAACTAGTCATGAATAACACACCTACCCTTCAATAAATTTTCAATATCATCAGTGCTCAACCCACCATAGTCAAGGAACCTTACCGATTCCTTAGATATCACACTAAGACACTCATCGCTGTAATATATCACAAGACACAACAGTCCTCACACCACACCTTACATCCTATAAAAATTCATAACTCATCTCTCATATGAGAATATATTTTAATAATAACAACCATTATCATTACCTCTAGATCAATTCACCGTCACACCATGAAAACATCATCTCACACACTGATTATCTATCAATTCACAAGTTCCCTATTGGTTAATACTGATATGATAATTTATAGAGAAACCCTTTATCTTGATTAAATACAACCCAATATTATAATTCCAAACTACTTTAGCTGTTTATCTAAAGGTTCTGGGTGCAATGGAAGCGTGGTTGGGCCGTCACCCAACTTTTATTTTTACCACGATCAATGATTATTCTGGGATCAATACGATGATGAACACCAGTCTTCGTGGAATAGAATCAAAGATTTATATAAATAAGAAAGAGGTCTGAAATCTTTAGAGAGGATATTTCACATCATGTTTATAATTAATTTAATTAATTTCATAAAGAAAAATAATACATGGATCTTTGGTATTTTCTTCGTTGATGATTTTTATCTTCTAGAATGACCCTTCCAGATTATATTTTTGCACTTTCAAGGATCCAAACTATAATCCCTCTAGCGGTGATCCACACATGCTCTGATGGCCTCCGATCGACACCACTCATTCTCTGGGTGCTAGAACGACTAAATGAGTGTCTTATATCGGTCATTATTAATAATTTTTTATTCTACCTTGATGAATGTATCTATTTCTTGAGATGGGAGAGAAGATAATTTGAGAGAGAAATTGTTTAGCTCAAAAAATTTCAATTCACTGGGTGCGCGGTTTGGTACATGACACAATAGACGTATGTGTCTACTTATTGACATGAGGCTTCAGTTATAATATTTAATTTCATAACAATAATTAAATACATTCATAACCTTAGATAAAAACCATTATATTAATAATAATACCACTTCATTATTTATGGTGTGCCAAATTTCAGAAAATGGAATTATAAAGAAAATTCTACGTAACAAAATAATAACATCATTATTTAAATTTGTGCAAACTAGTTAATAATAATATTTTATCATCTTGACAATAATTATTTTACTACTAGATCGACCTTGGTCCTCTCAAAATCCACATCCATTTATTGAACACCTAAATAAATAAATAAATAAATTATTCTCTTAAATAAATATTTTATTTACAAACTAGTAAATAAATATTTATTAAATATTTAATAAAATATATAAATATATTTTACCCACAATCCGGTGAATAAATATTTATTTAGTTTATGCAATCATTTTAACTTGAATAAAATTATTCCATTGTCTTGAAAATAATATTTATTAATTAAATTCAAATAGAATTTAACTAATACCACCAGAATCACTTAGTGTGCAACCCTCTAGGATTCTTTATCATTGGCATTAGGCGGTCTTGCCTAAAGTCCAAGAGGTCAAGGCACCCACGAGAAAGAACTTAAAGTTGCAACAAAGACATCCACATACAAATTCTCACTGTTTAGTATAATCACTTTGTTGCAATATCTCATCAAGCAGGTTCGATGATCATGTCATCAACTTTTATGATTGACAGGTCATTCTTTGACTACCTGAAATAAACTCATTGTTACACCTTGGCCATGTAATTTTGCGCAAAGGTCCTATTTCAATCAAATGAATGAGATATCAAATTCTATAAATGGATGGGAAAAATCTATAAAGACCCAGAAAGTTTAAGGAAATTTTTTTCTTAAATCCTTTGGAATTTTACGAGTACACAGTTTCTGACGGCACCTGATTCCGAGCCCCGATGTGCCCAGAATAATTTTCTGAAGTTTTGCTTGGGTACGTTCAGTGAACGAACGAGCGGGGTTTTCTATCTTTTGAACCGGTCCTCAGAATTTAAATCTGAGGGCACCAATGAACTCGTAGCACCGATATTCGCTTAAGGGGACATTTACCATAAATACGTTTTATGCGGGTTGAAAGTTAATAATTAGGGATTTGGAATAAAATAAATAAAATTGGTTGTACACAATTTTATTTATATCTATGGTAGTTATATCCTACAAAGGGGAGTTAATGGTGAGACCCACAACCGACTAACTTCCCATGTTTGGATATTTTTGAGGGGGGCCCACACGAGCCCCAACCTTTCATCTTCCCTAAACTCCCTTAAACCCCCCTTTATTTTATTCTTTGACAACTCTCCCAATATTTATGAGATCTCTTCACCTTCTCCTCTCCCATTAATTTATGCCAAAAATTTAATTAATAAATTGAATCCTCCAATTAATTAATTAAAGTGGTTTGAATTTCGAATTGAATATGTTAATAAAATAATAGCCTTAGCCTATTATTTTATTTTGGGGCATTCATTGTGTTAAGGAGAGTTGGGAGAGAGATCTTGAGAAAGGGAGAAAAGTATTCCTATTCCTCAATGAAGAACGATTTTCTTCACCGACAAAGAACGCTCTTCGATTTGAAGAACGCGAATGCCAACGACGATGTGCCTTCATTCCTCATCTCCGCAACAAGTGAGGAGATTTCGATTCCTCCTCAGACGTACAACGACGTCGTCTACGAATACTCTTCCCGCGACACCGTCTTCCATGTCGCCCGACTACCACGAACCTTAATTCAAGGTAGGGGGTTTGCTTAATTTATTTTAGATAAATTATTTCTTCGTTCTTATTGTATACAAGTGAACATCCTTGGATATATTTTATCGCGTAATGCGGAGGGCGTGGGCCGAAAGAACATGGCCCGACGACCCTCCATTGAACCTTGTTCTTTTTCGATGGCGATAGTGACGGAAAGGATGGGATCAATGATTAAAGGCGGCGGCCTTGTGCTGACCGCGTGCGGAGGAACCGCGGATCACAACCGCGGGCCGATCGACCGACAAAGAACCGGACGACTAAAGCTGTCCGGACTGAAGGGACCGCGAAACCACAAGGGGTACCATGCTGTGGACGAACCGCGGCCCGCATTTCGCGGGTCACTTCGGTGGAATAACCGACTGGCCCATCGGCCAGTCGGGCGGAGGAGATCCGCGACGCCAGGAGCGCGCTGCGCTGGATGAACCGTGGCCTGCTCGAGCGGGCCGCTTGCACCCTAAAGGCCGGCCGGCTTCGGCCAACCGGTTAGGGAGGGCGGTGCCACCGGTTCAGGCAGCCGGGGGGCCACGACCCCCACCTCGGTCCACTCGACCAGCCGGCCGAGCCGTGCCCTGCCAGACCGCACCGCGCCGGGACGGGCCGCGCCACGCCGGGCCGCGTAGCGTCGGGCCGTGCCGCACCGCATTGGGTCGGGTCGGGTCGTGCCCCCTCGGGCCAGGCCGCGCCCCTTTGGCTGAGCCGCACATCTCTTTGGGCCAGTCCAACACCCCTACTGGGTCGGACCCATCAAAACTGGGTTAACCCGACCCGTCGGCCCACCGGGCTTAACGAGCCGGGATCGTTTTCACTTAAAGGTGAATAACTCAAAGACCGCACGACGCGCCGTCTGCGGCACTGGGACCCTTGCGATGAGGCGGTCCTTTTTTCAATAATCTAACTGAGTTTTGGATGACTTTGGGGAATGGCCGGGTTAGAAACGAGCATTTTTTTTAACCGGACCCCTGGAACGGAAGAGCAAATATATCTCAGACTGGGCGTCCGATTGACGTGTCGTCTGTCGTGTTGAGTTCCTTTTGACAAGACAGAACTTTTGGATAAATCAACTATGGACTTTGTGATAGTTGATGTATTGACCCCCTTGGATCGAGAAGCGGACCCTCCCAGAATCGAGCGTGATGTGTGCGAGAACCCTAGAGATGGCTGCGACTACGAAGACTACCGTGATGGGATCCTCCATGGGTTCGACGACGATGAAAACTGTACTTGGATCCTCCGTGGGTTCGACAACGATGATGACCGTACTTGGATCCTCCGTGGGTTCAGCAATGACGACAACTGTACTTGGATCCTCCATGGGTTTGGCAGCGGTGACGACTGTACTTGGATCCTCCGTGGGTTCGGCAACGACGACTTCTGTACTAGGATACTACATTGGTTCGACAGAGGATATGATTCAGAGGCTACATCTAATTACCTCCACCCCTCTTCGTGAGTAGTATACCTGTGCGAGCCGAGTCTTGAATTTCAATCATTATCATTGATGTGATTGACTTCTTTCCTATGTGGATTGGGTTGTGCTTGGGCTCAAGATTTGGAGCCGAACAATAATTGATAACATAGGAATATGTATGGGAATATACCTAAGTAGGGTTTTTTGATACTTCGTGATTGTGTCTTTCCTTTGTGGTTTATCCTTCATGGATTCTGGGAGACCTTCGGAGGTCTCGAAGTCTCTACTGAGTATCGTATACTCACCCCTGCATGGGCTATGCCCGCACTACCTTGTGTTGGATGTAGACGGCGGACATCACTGATCGAGGTGGAGGTTTGTGGAGCAGGACGGTACCCAGAGGTGGACCACTTGGCGGGAGGTACACAGGGCGGATGGCCGGACCCGAGGAGTTGAGGAGACCATCTGTACCCACCCTTCAGGTGGGATATTTGGAGGATGACTCAGTGGTTGCTACTTTACTTACTGCCATTTTACTTTCTTTTCAGTTCTACTGTACTTTTAGTTGGGTTTGTATAATAGCCCATTTACTTTTTAGCACTTAATTTTGTACTCAGTTTTACTTAGTGATTACTTCACTTGCGTACTCTGTTGTGTATGTTTACTTTATAAAGGCAATGCCTTATTTTTTTTTTGGGATTTACGCCTTTGGTGCTAGTCACCAGCCCCTAGCCTATGGAAGGTGGGTTTGGGGTAGTCACAGAATGGGCCCTGAGGACGGGTAGTGACAAAATCCTTCCTTGACTTATCCATTAATAATATGCCACTCATAACTCACCCTACTCCCCGCCAACTATCTGTGTGACATTTTTCATCAGTAAATCAAAGTGCGCGAGTCGTGATACGTATTAATGATAATATTAAAGTCTAAGGACCATTACACACACTCTTATATAGAAATATATGATGACACTAAAACATGTTGAATTCCTTCTGGTGGGTCTGTTCTCATAATCTCCTATCTTGGAGATTACCAAGTGAAAACTTTATGAGAGGAAGTCTCATCTACTTATGAGTAATCACACCTGACGATCTACATGCTGTGTGTCCCATCATAATATGTCATCCAACTAGAGAATTATATTTAAGTATATTGTTATATCATTTAAAGTTTCTCATCATAGCGGGGAACTGCCATTACCTTATCAATGAAACAAATACTCCAGGACATTATTACATCATAGTCATGCAGAACAATGAAAAATATGTAATAAGATGTTTAATATTTAAATAAATTAAATATCCATGTAATTAAAGTAAAACTAGTTGGTTCTTAGACACCAAATCTTATAAAATCCCATTTGAACTAGAGCCAACTTCCTACGACTTTTAGTCCACTAGAAATCACATGGTGATCATGTTTCTACTGAGTCAAGGCTTTAGTCAAGTGGCCCTCCACGTTGTCTTTCATAGAAACAATGCTCACTAAAACATCACCTCTTAGATAAAAATCTCTCAAGAGATGATACTTTCAAAGTATGTGCTTCGTTCGCTGATGTGACCTTGCCACCGCTGTAGTATTATCAAAGTACAATGTGATGATATCATTACTGCAAGGTATCACATCTAGCTCCCGGATGAAGCTTTGCATCCAAACTGATTCTTTAGCTGCCTCAGAAGTTGTGATATACTTGGACTCTACTATAAAATCTACGACCACACTCTGCATTGATCTCTTCTAGCTCACTACACCTCCATTCAAAGTGAAGATGTATCTCGTTTGCAACTTCATGTATATAACAACCCATACTTTACATACATTGTTAATACTTCAAAATTGAAGCACACTTATTACAACATATGACAAAATCACAAAGGACCGTATAGGTATAGTGTCTTTAGAAACTGGGAAACATAAACAACTGGTTCATAAATATTCTACAGTGTCTCCCATTTATTTCATCATATCTAGGGTCCCTTTTCGCATATTCTACTTAATATCCATCTTCCTGACCTGGGGAAAAGAAAACATAAAAGGGTGATCTCAAATGCTCAGCAAGGGCAAATAAAGGAAATAAAAATCATATCATATCTTTTTGAAAATCATAACCTGCAAAAGAGATCATAATATCTTAACATGGAATAAATCATAGAAGTGAAAATGAGATCCCCATAATCATAACATGAAACTTGAAACTTTGTGGCATGCACACATAATCATGGAAAATCATTTCTTGTTAGTCATCACTCATTGCCAAGACTATCTTAGCGGACAAAGTCCATTTCTGAACCGAGTTCACTCCTCGTTTCAGTCCTGTATCACTGAACCGAAATAACCTTCCGTTCCAGCCATGTCTATCTCATGAGATATAAATCTTTACCCAATGCATTGGAGGGATATAAAGGTCCCACCCATCTTATAATGAATCCTTTCTTATGTGTGCCACATAATCATAAACCATACATCATAGCGTAACCCATGTAATAAAAATGGAATTATTAAACAACATGACATCATAAAACAATTCATATAAGATAAAGGAATTCATAAAAATATTTCCATCACAACATAATCAAATCCATGTAATAATAGGGATAAAAACATAACCCTTTATTATCTTAGATGGAAAATAATTTTGATAAAACACTTGAACTCCATTCTTGAGGAAAATATCCTTTCTACTTTAAAATCACTTTTCCTTTCTTAACATGTCATAAAATTATAAACTAAAAGAAGTTGATTAAAAATAAACTTGAAAACTTGTAAAGTAATCTTCTTGGAAATAATGTTTTAAAAATTCATTCATGCCGTATAAGTTAAAAAAAAATTCTTCGTACTTTTGTTGGAAAAGTCAAAAAGTACCTCATACGAAAAACGACAAAAGATTCCTTTCATATTCTTTACCAAAAACTCACCAAAGGGTAAAATTGGATTTACAATATTGTAATTGTATGGAAAAAATATTACATATTGAGGGAACATGGATGTGGATGATAAAATACACCCCAGTAAATGCCAAAGTAAAAACAATCTCGGATAAAAATGAGATTGTGATATTTTCCCTTACCTTAGGTCCGATTTGCTTGGTACGTGTCCGAAGCTCCTGTATAATGGTTTAAATAATGTTATTTACTTATTCCAGAATCATACATATTGATATGATATCATATATGGTCATATTCTTAGCTTCTTGTTAGTAATATTTCATTGTTACTTGTTACTCGGGTCCTTATTGCCTTTTCTTCTTATGCGTGTTTTGCCGAATAAATTCTTATTATTATTTCAAGGTTATAGATACCTTATATCCAGAATGGAATTAGTGTAACATATATAATATTTATTCATTCAATTCATTTATTTAATTACTATGTAATGATGATCATGTAGAACGAGTCGCATCACATCGTGGAGACGGTATTCCGTACGTACGCACGAGTGATGATATCGTTCCTATGATCGTGGAACTGTATTGGAGTATATATATATTATTTCAGTATCAATATTACTTTATAATAATCATAAATAGTTACTCATTACACCATTATACCCATCCTTGTAAGGTGATGGTGGAAAATAGATTACACCACGGCGTGGAGACGGTATTCCGTACGTACGCACGCGCGGTGATTTCATTTTTCCGTAGGATGGATAGAAGGTGAATTAGGGTTGTTTCATATTTATAATAACATATCATTATATATTTAATACTGATGTTATTACTTTATCATGAAACAAATAAAGAAGAAGAAGTTGAAGAAGAAAGAAATTGAAAAGACCGGTAATGGATATTACCTCTTCTTTGGAACGCCTCTTTGAATCCTCCACTTAGGGAAATAATATTGGTCTTTGAAGAAGACCAGGACCTCTAGGATTATTCTAGGGAAGTGGAGAGGAGAAAATGGCAGGGTTTGGCCGAGATTGAGTGCTCAAATTGGTGTGAGGAGGAGGGGGAGGAGCTGCCCTTTTATAAGGGAGGAGAGGGGCACCTTAGGAATATCTCAAAATATTATTTTATATTAAAGTCAAAATCGGTTTATAATGGTTACAAAGGGTCTTATTTCGAAGATAAAGTGGTTATGGGTCTAAATCCTATCAACCAATAGGATTTAGACAAGTTTAGGGTATTATTTTAACCTTATCAATTAGATTTAACTCTAAGTTAAATAATTTAACTTTTACCGTGTCTTTTTGTTTTCTTTCACTATATGGTTAATACACTTACTATAACATGCCAAAAGAACCCCAAATTGTTTATTATTAATATATATATCCTTATCTAAGTCATTTGGCCAAACATTAGATTTTTAGGAATAAAATAACAATTAGTAATATAATATTTGATTTAAAAACTATTTTGTGTCAATTTTGAAACTATTTGATATATGATTTTTGTGAAAGTCATAACATAATTATATGATCGAACCAAGGTTATTAAATCAACACTAATATATCATAGTAACCTAGAAAATTAGTGTAATTCATAAAAAGTCTCAAATTACATTTATTTTGGTGTTTATAACATCAATTATGTCAATATTTCATTAATAAGATAATTACTGCATCATCTTTGTGTCATAATAAATGATAATTATTTAATCCCTAAAAATTCTAAATAAATTCATATGATGTAGATAATTGTATTAGATTTCTGGAGACTATTCATGTTCGAAGTTTCATGAAGTTTATCACTAGATTAAAATTATTATACTTATATAATTTAAGAAAGTGACATGTTGTCACATTCTTTGGTTTTAATAATAATTAAATTATTTTCATTTAAAAAATTTAATTAAATGAATCTAATCTGACCCTTAGGTGATATGGGTCGATTTTTAGTCATCCAATAGGATTTTGACATTTTTTAGGGTAATTTTAAATTATTATATTTACCCTTAATTACCCGATTTACCTTTAACTATGGTAAATAAAATTTACCATAGTTACTATTCAAAATTCCCAAAAATAAAAAGTAGCTTATTAAAATAATTTGGACCCACTGATTCCAAATATGGAATCCATTTTTACAAATTCAATACACAAAAGATGCAGAAATTAAATTAAAATTAATCCCATTGTCGAAAGAAAACGGGTTTTTCTTTAAAACATTGCAAAAGATTGAATTGATTTAACCTACGAATTCAAGGTAAAATCAATGCTAATGACATAAATTATATTAAATGGTAAAAATATATTCTATTTATACTTTAAAACCATTCAATATTATAATTTAACCACATAAGATATTACGATGAAAATAGTTGTTTTTAATGAAAATATAGCGTGTTTTGACTATTCATTAAAATATGAAAGTTATCGAAAAAATATCAAAACATTATCTAATGTAAATTTTTATATCCTGATTCAAATGAAGAATTTTATTTTGTCAAATTGAACATATAAACATGTCAAAAACTAGATTTAATGTGGGTGCACCATCAAAAGGCGGCAAAACTGCATTTTTTGAAAAATACTTATTTTACCCGAAAAAATTATTTTGTTCTTATACCATGTTCTAGAAATGTGTAAGATGAATAATAATGTTATAAAATTCAAAATTTAGTTAACACTATTCATAAAGGCTAGTTCATAACAATATTATAATAATATATCGTTGTTTAGTAAAACTCGGTATTGCGTACAACACAAGCTATCGAGGAAGGTCGCGATTGCGTGTAAAGTAAGCCAAGCAAGTGTGTAGTGAAAGATTCCTTTGATGATATATAAAAACAAAATATTACTCATAAAAATCTCGGGTGTTACATTCTACCCCCCTTAAAAATAATTTCACCCTCGAAATTCATCACTTTGTAACAAACAGATGAGGATACTTCTCCCTCATCATATCCTCAAGCTCCCATGTAGCTTCTTCAAGTTGGTGGTTCATCCATAAAACTTTCACCAAGCGAGTGGTCTTGTTTCGTAGGACTTTTTTGCTACGATCCAGAATCTCTATCGGCTGTTCTTCCTAAGAAAGATCTTGCTCCAGCGGTACAACTTCTGAGCTGAGTACATGTGAAGGATCTGGTATGTATTTTCTCAGGAGAGATACATGGAACACATCGTGAACTTGAGAGAGATTCAGTGGAAGCACCAATCGGTAAGCTACCTTCCCAACACGATCCAGTATTTTGAAAGGACCGATATATCTAGGGCTCAACTTCCCCTTCTTTCCAAATCTCATAACCCTCTTCCAGGGAGATATTCGTAAGAACACTTTATCACCCACTTCAAAATCTAGGTCTTTTCTTCGGTTGTCGGCATAACTTTTCTGTCGACTCTGAGCTGCTCTTATGTGTTGTTGAATAGATCTGACCTTTTCTGCCATTTCATCAATGAGATCAGGTCCTAATAGCTTTCTTTCCCCAACTTCATCCCAGCAAGTTGGAGTCCTGCATTTCTTTCCATAGAGAGCTTCATAAGGAGCCATCTGAATACTGGAGTGAAGGCTATTATTATAAGAAAATTCCACCAAAGGTAGGTGTTGATCCCAACCTCCTTTGAAATCCATAGAGTAAGCTCTCAACATATCTTCTAGGGTTTGAATTGTTCTCTCAGACTGACCGTCTGTCTGGGGATGATAAGCAGTGCTGAAACTCAACTCTGTATCCAGAGTATGCTGAATACTTTGCCAGAACTTCGAGGTAAATCTCGGATCCCGATCAGATATAATAGAAAGTGGTACTCCATGAAATCTTACCACTTCCTTTACATATATCCTGGAAATCTGATCTAGAGATAAATCCTCTCTAATGGCAATGAAGTGTGCAGACTTTGTAAGACGATCAACTATGACCCAAATAGCATTATTGCCTTTGGATGTTTTAGGAAGTCCTGTGACAAAGTCCATAGTGATGTTTTCCCATTTCCATTCGGGTATGGGTAATGGTTGTAACATCCCCTTAGACTTCTGTCTCTCAGCTTTAACTTGTTGATAAACCAAGCATCGAGAGACATATTCAGCAACATCTCTTTTCATGCCATCCCACCAGAAGTACTCCTTCAGTTTCCTATACATCTTCGTGCTTCCAGGATGAATAGAGAATGATGAACTATGAGCCTCATCCAGCAGCTCCTTATTTAATTCGGGGATGGGAGGAACACAAACCCGATTCCTGAACTTTATTATCCCATCACAATCAAGGTTGAACTCAGGAACATTTCTCACCTTCTTTTGTAACTCGACATCTTCATTCTGTGCCTCTTTAATCTTCACATGTATAGATGGTTGAACATTCATTTGAGAAAGATAAGATTTTTCCCCTTCCATTATAATTCCAAGATCCATCCTTTGTAAATCCATAAATATTGGATCTTTTGTGATCCTCATCATGGATAAACTAGCATGGTCTTGTCGACTTAATGCATCTTCCACCTTGTTTTCTTTCCCAGGGTGGTAATGGATTGAGCAGTCGTAATCCTTAATCAGCTCCAACCATCTTCTTTGATGCATATTCAACTCCTTTTGTGTGAAAATATACTTTAAACTTTTATGATCAGTATAAATATCACACCTTTCACCATAAAGGTAATGCCTCCAAATCTTTAATGCAAAGATTACCGCAGCCAACTCCAAATCATGTGTTGGGTAATTTTTCTCATGGATTTTCAACTGTCATGAGGTATAAGCTATCACCATATCATTTTGCATAAGAACACACCCCAATCCCTTCTTGGATGCATCACTATAGATCACAAACCTTTCTCCACTACAAGGCAGTGTGAGCACAGGTGCACTGGATAACCTTCTTTTCAACTCCTTGAAATTCTCTTCACATTCCTCTGTCCAGACAAACTTAACTCCTTTCCGAGTCAACTTGGTGAGTGGATTAGATAATCGTGAAAAATCTTTTACAAAACGTCAATAATATCCAGCCAAACCAAGAAAACTTCGGATCTCAGTTACTGTTGTTGGTCTTGACCATCTTTCGATAACCTCTGTTTTTGCTGGATCCACAGATATCCCCTCTTTTGAGATTATGTGACCCAAAAATGCAACTTTTTGAAGCCAAAATTCACACTTGGTAAATTTGGCATAAAGCTTCTCCTTTCTCAGGGTCTTCAATATAATTCTCAAGTGATCTTCATGCTCTTCCTTGCTCTTTGAATAGACAAGAATATCATCTATAAAGACTACCACAAATTGATCAAGATAGTCTCTAAAGACTCTATTCATTAGATCCATGAAGATAGCAGGGGCATTAGTAAGACCAAATGGCATCACTATAAATTCATAGTGTCCATACCTTGTACGGAAAGCCGTCTTTGGTATATCCTCCCTTTTAACCCTTAATTGATGATACCCTGAACGAAGATCAATCTTGGAAAAGTATTGAGCTCCGCGTAGTTGGTCAAATAAGTCATCAATGCGTGGGAGAGGATATTTGTTATTGATAGTGATCTTGTTAAGTTCTCGATAATCAATGCAGAGTCTCATTGATCCATATTTCTTCTTAACAAATAGAACAGGTGCTCCCCAAGGTGACGCACTAGGGCGTATGAATCCCTTATCAAGATTCTCTTGGAGTTGCTTCTTCAATTCCTGTAACTCAATTGGGGCCATTCTATAAGGTGTCTTTGAAATTGGCAAAGCACCCGGTACGAGTTCTATTGAAAACTCAACTTCACGATTTGGTGGAAGACCCGGTAATTCCTCCGGAAAGACATCATAAAACTCCCGTACAATGGGCATATTCTTAATCGTGAGTTTCTCACCAACCATTTGAGATAAATAACCTTCATTTAGTGGAATCAATACCCATAAGATGGAAGAAATTTCCACTGGAAGGTTATGTTCATCCTTGCATTGATAGACGATCGTAGATTGATCTGGAATATGAAATGTGACTTCCCTTCTTTGTAAATTGATATGAGATCCATGTAGAGAAAGCCAATCCATGCCAAGAATCACATCAAATTCCACTAAAGGAAGGATCACAAGATTTGCAGGAAGCACTTTCCCACAAACTTCGATCGGAGAAGAATTATAAACTTTTGATGCTACTGTTGTGCCATTAGGTGTTGCCACAGATAACTCAACATCTAATTGTTGAGGTAATACGGTGATACCCTTAGAAATTTTTTCAGAAATAAAAGAGTGGGTGGATCCAGAATCAAATAAAACATTTGCTACTTTAGAGTGGATGGTAAGTGTACCTTTCATCACTTCGTTATCGTACTCCACATCGCTGATAGAAATTGCATGTGACTTTCCTTTGTCTTTAGCCTTAAGATTTTGTTGACGTCGACCATCATCATCAACCCTTGGATTTGGGCATTGATTGGCATAATGCCCCATCTCCTTGCACTTGAAACATTGAAGTGTAGTAGGTTCATTCTGTATATCCCTTCCTTTGTTTGCATCATTAGACATCTTCTTCCCATTATCGTGGCATTCAAATGCCCGATGACCTTCCTTTCCGCATTTGAAACATTTACTTGTCCCTTTAAGACAACTCCCTCCATGTTTCTTTCCACACTTTGAGCATAAGGGAATTCTCATCTTCTTTTCAGTGTGCTCTTTAGATTTTCCTTTGAATTCCATCTTCCTCTTCTTATCAAACCCATGTGACTGATGGGTTACTCCAATCTCCATATCGACTTTGAGAGCACATCGAACGATTTCCTCGTAGCTATTGAAGTCCCTTATGGCTAACGCCCTTCGAAGACTTGGTTTTAAGCCACTAAAGAATCGATCGATCTTACTCTCAGGTTGGATAATAATACCAGAAGCGTACCTTGAAATCCTTGTAAAAGTTTCTTCATAGGTACCAACAGATTCATCATCCCTTTGCTTCAGTTCAAGAAACTCTTTCTCCATCTTTGTTCGGAGAATACGAGGGAAGTACTTATTGAAAAATAAGTTCTTGAACTCGTCCCATTCCATAGACTCAATTTCATCCCTTTGCCTCGTATTCTTAATAATATTCCACCATTGATCAGCATCTCCTTCCAAACGATACACTGCTAGGATGAATTTGTTATGTTCAGAACATTGAAGAACTGAAAATATCTTTTCAGTAGTACTAATCCATTGTTCAGCAACTAATGGATCAGTAGACCCGCTGAAAGAAGGTGGACGCTGCCTCATGAAGGATTCAACAGAATGTTGCTCCTTCCTTTGCTCGTTTGGAAGTCCTGCATGATTCATAGCTTGAGAAAGTTGTGTGAGCATGGATACAAGATTTTTCATTCCAGCTCCCATATCATTTGGTTGCTCAGGGGGACAATCATTGAATTTCCCATCGCATTCCGCATTAACACGGTTCCTTCGGGTTCCAGCCATTGACTAAAACCAAGAAGAATAGTGTGAGCAACACTAATTATAATAGGAAAACCACATAATCAAGGATAAAATTTCACACTTAAGGTCTTATCCTAGGGTATTCATGGCCATTTCTAAAACACTAATATTGTGTTCTATGCTTAGACTTATCCTTATGGTTCTTACTAAGGCTTTCACATCCTAGTTTCCAAAGGTTGACTATAACTTTCCTCTGATACCAACTATAACGACCCATAATTTACATACATTGTTAATACTTCAAAATTGAAGCACACTTATTACAACATATGACAAAATCACAAAGGACCGTATAGGTATAGTGTCTTTAGAGACTGGGAAACATAAACAACTGGTTCATAAATCTTCTACAGTGTCACCCATTTATTTCATCATATCTAGGGTCCCTTTTCGCATATTCTACTTAATATCCATCTTCCTGACATGGGGAAAAGAAAACATAAAAGGGTGAGCTCAAATGCTCAGCAAGGGCAAATAAAGGAAATAAAAATCATATCATATCTTTTTGAAAATCATAACCTGCAAAAGAGATCATAATATCTTAACATGGAATAAATCATAGAAGTGAAAATGAGATCCCCATAATCATAACATGAAACTTGAAACTTTGTGGCATGCACACATAATCATGGAAAATCATTTCTTGTTAGTCATGACTCATTTCCAAGACTATCTTAGCGGACAAAGTCCATTTCTGAACCGAGTTCACTCCTCGTTTCAGTCCTGTATCACTGAACCGAAATAACCTTCCGTACCAGCCATGTCTATCTCATGAGATATAAATCTTTACCCAATGCAATGGGGGGAGATAAAGGTCCCACCCATCTTATAATGAATCCTTTCTTATGTGTGCCACATAATCATAAACCATACATCATAGCGTAACCCATGTAATAAAAATGGAATTATTAAACAAAATGACATCATAAAACAATTCATATAAGATAAAGGAATTCATAAAAATATTTCCATCACAACATAATCAAATCCATGTAATAATAGGGATAAAAACATAACCCTTTATTATCTTAGATGGAAAATAATTTTGATAAAACACTTGAACTCCATTCTTGAGGAAAATATCCTTTCTACTTTAAAATAACTTTTCCTTTCTTAACATGTCATAAAATTATAAACTAAAAGAAGTTGATTAAAAATAAACTTGAAAACTTGTAAAGGATTCTTCTTGGAAATAATGTTTTAAAAATTCATTCATGCCGTATAAGTTAAAAAAAACATTTTTCGTACTTTTGTCGGAAAAGTCATAAAGTACCTCATACGAAAAACGACAAAAGATTCCTTTCATATTCTTTACCAAAAACTCACCAAAGGGTAAAATTGGATTTAAACTATTGTAATTGGATGGAAAAAATATTACATATTGAGGGAACATGGATTTGGATGATAAAATACACCCCAGTAAATGCCAAAGTAAAAACAATCTCGGATAAAAATGTGATTGTGATATTTTCCCTTACCTTAGGTCCGATTTGCTTTGTACGTGTCCGAAGCTCCTGTATAATGGTTTCAATAATGTTATTGAATTATTCCAGAATCATACATATTGATATTATATCATATATGGTCATATTCTTAGCTTCTTGTTAGTAATATTTCATTGTTACTTGTTACTCGGGTCCTTATTGCCTTTTGTTCTTATGCGTGTTTTGCCGAATAAATTCTTATTCTTCTTTTAAGTTTATAGATACCTTATATCCAGAATGGTATTAGTGTAACATATATCATATTTATTCATTCAATTCATTTATTTAATTACTATGTAATGATGATCATGTAGAACGAGTCGCATCACATCGTGGAGACGGTATTCCGTACATACGCACGAGTGATGATATCGTTCCTATGATCGTGGAACTGTATTGGAGTATATATATATTATTTAAGTATCAATATTACTTTATAATAATAATAAATAGTTACTCATTACACCATTATACCCATCCTTGTAAGGTGATGGTGGAAAATAGATTACACCACGGCGTGGAGACGGTATTCCGTACGTACGCACGCGCGGTGATTTCATTTTTCCGTAGGATGGATAGAAGGTGAATTAGGGTTGTTTAATATTTATAATAAAATATCAGTATGTATGTAATACTGATGTTATTACTTTATCATGAAACAACTAAAGAAGAATAAGTTTAAGAAGAAAAAAATTGAAAAGATCGGTAATGGATATTACCTCTTCTTTGGAACGCCTCTTTGAATCCTCCACTTAGGGAACTAAGATTGGTCTTTGAATAAGACCAGGACCTCTAGGATTATTCTAGGGAAGTGGAGAGGAGAAAATGACAGGGGTTGGACGAGCTTGAGTGCTCAAATTGGTGTGAGGAGGAGGGGGAGGAGGTGCCCTTTTATAAGGGTGGAGAGGGGCACCTTAGGAATATCTCAAAATATTATTTTATATTAAAGTAAAAATCGGTTTATAATGGTTCCAAAGGGTCTTATTTAGAAGATAAAGTGGTTATGGTTCGAAATCCTATCAACCAATAGGATTTAGACAAGTTTAGGGTATTATTTTAACCTTATCAATTAGATTTAACTCTAAGTTAAATAATTTAACTTTTACCGTGTCTTTTTGTTTTCTTTCACTATATGGTTAATACACTTACTATAACTTTCCAAAAGAACCCCAAATTGTTTATTATTAATATATATATCCTTATCTAAGTCATTTGGACGAACCTTAGAGTTTTAGGAATAAAATAACAATTAGTAATATAATATTTGATTTAAAAACTATTTTATGTCAATTTTGACACTATTTGATATATGATTTTTGTGAAAGTCATAACAGAATTATATGATCGAACCAAGTTGATTAAATCAACACTAATATATCATAGTAACCTAGAAAATTAGTGTAATTCATAAAAAGTCTCAAATTACATTTATTTTGGTGTTTATAACATCAATTATGTCAATATTTCATTAATAAGATAATTACTGCATCATATTTGTGTCATAATAAATGATAATTATTTAATCCCTAAAAATTATAAATAAATTCCTATGATGTAGATAATTGTATTAGATTTTTGGAGACTATTCATGTTCGAAGTTTCATGAAGTTTATCACTAGATTAAAATTATTATACTTATATAATTTAAGAATGTGACATGTTGTCACATTCTTTGGTTTTAATAATAATTAAATTATTTTCATTGAAAAAATTTAATTAAATGAATCTAATCCGACCCTTAGATGATATGGGTCGACTTTTAGTCATCCAATAGGATTTTTACATTTTTTAGGGTAATTTTAAAATATTATATTTACCCTTAATTACCCGATTTACCTTTAACTATAGTAAATAAAATTTACTATAGTTACTATTCATAATTCCCAAAAATAAAAAGTAGCTTATTAACATAATTTGGACCCACTAATTCCAAATATGGAATCCATTTTTCCAAATTCAATACAAAAAAGATGCAGAAATTAAATTAAAATTAATCCCGTTGTCGAAAGAAAACGGGTTCTTCTTTAAAACATTGCAAAAGATTGAATTGATTTAACCTACGAATTCAAGGTAAAATCAATGCTAATGACATAAATTATATTAAATGGTAAAAATATATTCTATTTATACTTTAAAACCATTAAATATTATAATTTAACCGCATAAGATATTACGATGAAAATAGTTGTTTTTAATTAAAATATAGCGTGTTTTTACTATTTATTAATATATGAAAGTTATCGGAAAAATATCAAAACTTTATCTAATGTAAATTTTTATATCCTGATTGAAATGAAGAATTTTATTTTGTCAAATTGAACATATAAACATGTCAAAAACTAGATTTAAAGTGGGTGCGCCATCAAAAGGTGGAAAAACTGCATTTTTTGAAAAATACTTATTTTACCCGAAAAAATTATTTTGTTCTTATACCATGTTCTAGAAATGTGTAAGATGAATAATAATGTTATAAAATTCAAAATTTAGTTAACACTATTTATAACGGCTAGTTCATAACAATATTATAATAATATATCGTTGTTTAGTAAAACTCGGTATTGCGTACAACACAAGCTATCGAGGAAGGTCGCGATTGCGTGTAAAGTAAGCCGAGCAAGTGTGTAGTGAAAGATTCCTTTGATGATATATAAAAACAAAATATTACTCATAAAAATCTCGGGTGTTACAATGTAATCTTGATCAGTCTGGAAACTAGCATCTTCATATCCTCTGATGACTAGTTCCTCATCTCCTCCATAAATCAGAAACATATCCTTAGTATGCCTTAGATACTTTAGGATTTTATTGACTTGAATCCAATGGTGGTCACCTGGGTCAGATTGATAACTGCCTACCGCACTCAATGCGTAGGCAACATTCATCCTAGTACATATCATGGAATACATGATTGACCCATCGATGATGTTTATGAAGTCATTTATATTATCTTTCTTTCCTCATTTGTTTGAGGACACATTTTATTGGAAAGATGAATTCCATGGGATGCTATAAACAATCCTCTATTGGATTGTTCCATACTGAATCTCTTTAGTATCTTATCAATGTATGTACTTTGAATTAGGAACAAAAATCTCTTGGATCTATCATGATGGATCTTGATCCCAAAAATATATACTGCCTCACCCAATTCCTTCATGGAGAAGCATTGATTCAACCATTCCTTAACATATTTTTAGATTCGTATCTCATTTACAATAAGTAATATGTCATCAACATATACTATTAGAAAAACAACTTCACTCCCACTAAACCATTTGTAGAAACAAGGCTTACATTCTCTCTTGGTAAAACCAAATTTCGTTATCGTTTCATCAAAATTATTGTTCCATGACCTGGATGCTTTCTTTAATATATAAATGGATTTCTACAACTTGCATACCTTATCGGAATCCTTTTGAGTCATAAACCCTTCAGGTTGTGTCATGTAGACATCTTCCTGAAGGTTCCCATTAAGGAAGTTTGTTTTGACATCCATTTTACAAATATCATATCCATGGTAAGAGGAAATGGCTAATGGAATTATGATAGATTTCTGAAATGCAACCAGTGAAAAGTTTTTGTCATAGTCAATGCCTTGATGCTGTTTCAACCCTTTTTCAACCAGTCGTGCCTTATAGGTACTGACTTGTCCTTCCATGTCTAGTTTCTCCTTGAATACCCATTTGAAACCAACAGGTGTTACATCAACTAGAGGATCTACCAAAATCTAGTCTTGATTTTGGTATATGGAATCCATTTCATAATTCATGGATTCTTCCCACATGGAAACATCTGTTCCACTTACTGATTCCTTGTAGGTTAGAGGATCATTATAATCAACTAATAATGAGTCACCATCCTCATTAATTAGAAGACCATACCGTTCTGGTTCTCTAACATCTCTTGTACTCCTACACAGCTCTTGTGTCTCTAAAACAGTTCTTTCTTCCATGGGGATTTATGGAATCTGTTCGTGTGCCAACTCTTGTATACCTTGAGCCTCAACTTCATTGAATTCTATATCTCTACCACTATCTATTTTGGAGATGTGCTCCCCCTCAAGGAATATGGAATGTCTTGATACTATAAAGTTTTTTTCTGAGGAGTTGTATAGGTAATATCCCCTTGTTTCCTTGGGGTATCCTATAAAGGTACACTTTGTGCCTCAGGGTGCAATTTTGTTACCTGAAGAGGCCTTAAATAACACATCTCTTCCCCATAAATGTAAATTCAATAATATGGATTTCTTTCCACTTCATAAATCATATGGAATACCATTTATCGATTTAGTTAGTACTTGGTTTAGTATGTGTGCCGTTGTTTGTAAAGCATATCCCTAAAAGGATAATCGAAATATCACATGACTCATCATTAATCTCACCATGTCCAACAGGGTGTGGTTTCTCCTTTCGTTTACAGGATTCCACTGGGGTGTGTATGGAGGAGTGAGTTGTTATAGGATCCCAAACTCCCATATGTAATCAATGAAGTCTTGATTAAGATATTCTCTAACTCGGTCTGAGTGGAGTTTCTTAATCTTCTTACCAAACCGATTATCAACTTCATTCTTGAATTCTTTGAACTCATCAAAAGAATATGACTTATACCTCATTAATTAGATATATCCATATCTACTAAAATCATGAGTAAAAGTTATGAAGTATGAGTACCCTCCACTTTATTCAACTGAAAATGATCCACACACATCAGTATGAACCAATTCAAGAAGTTCTTTATCCCTTTCACCTTTACCACTAAATGGGGCTTTGGTCATTTTTCCTTGTAAATATGCATGACATACACCAAGTGGTTTTATTTCGAAAGAATATAAATATCCATCTAGATGAAACTTAGTCAATAATTTTTCATTTTCATGACCTAGACGGTGATGCCAAAGTTTGGTGTGGTATGAGTCATGTGAATTATCTTTGTTATCAAATTTCATTACTTGGTTTGTGTAATTCGACATGTAAAGAACATTGTATAAATATTCCCTACCAAAAAATGCTATCTTTGTAAAATAATCAACATTCATTTCTAAACTTGAAAAAATACATCTATATATAATATGGATACAAAAATAATGTTTTTAGTAACAGACGACACATAATAACAACCCTTTAACACCAATATCATCTTAGTTGGAAACATGACGTGGTAGTCTCCGATAGCTATAGTAGCAACTCTGGCTCTATTGGATACTCGTAGAACTATCTCCCCTCATTCAATATTCCTAAATCTAATTGGTTTCTATATTTGAATACATATGTGATCACTATAAGCTGTATTTAATACCCAATTTTTAGAAATATATAGATTTCATTCGATAAAAAACGCACATGAATTTTCCCCTTGCTTCTTAGGATGGGTGCAGTTCTTCTTCTAGTGTGCCTTCTTGCCAAATGCGAAGCAAAAAAACTTCTATTCCCATTCCTCCCCTTAGATCTTCCTTTTCTTGGAAGGTCATGAAGAATACTTGGGCTTAATGCTCTTTGCCTTCCCTTTCCTCTTATTCAACAAAAGGATAGAAGTATTTTCACACTTCATATCTTTGTCCAATTAGTGAATGAGGATAATAAGATCAGATAGATACTTATAAATGTTGTTCATATTGAAATTGACAACAAAGTTAGAGAATATCTAAGAGAGTTATACGAGAATGAGATCAGTGCCCAGTTCTTTAGGATGTTTAAACCCCAGAACCTCCAGGTGCTCAATGTTGCCAATGAGCTTGACTACATGAGGCCTAACCGGGGCACCTTCTCCAATATTACTCTAAAATAGTGCCTTAGAGATCTAAAACCTTCCCTATATTTCTCTCTCCTTTTAAAGACCACTAAGGTTCTCGAGCATGCTATAAGCATCCATGTTTTCACGAGACTTAATGATATCACTAGACTTTGATGATAGCATAAAACATTTAACATCGACCGCGTCGTTCATATGTTTCTCATAGAATAAGAAATCCTCATCACTCACCTATTTGGAAGGCAGATCAGGTAATGCGGTCTCCAGTATGCAAGACTTTCGTTTATGGTATAGGATAACCTGAAGGAGTATAAACCAATCCTGGAAGTTACTGCCGGTGAGGATGTTGTCTCTAACCAGGATTGATCGCATGGATAGTTTGGTTGACGAGCTTGTCATTTTTATTCTAAAATTAAAAGATAAGACCATTAGTACTTTCTTGATTACATTTTATGAGAAATGATAAATTTTATTAAGTCTCCCACTATTTTATCAAGTCCCAATGACCCTCACCATTGAACTCGGAATGTTCAGTTTCCATGACATTCTAGTAGAAAGGATCCATAACCCCCTTCGCATAACCCCAACAAGGGTTGTCCAAGATATTAGAAGGTATTTAGGTAGGTTGGTCTTTTCCAACTGTGGGCATTAATCTCCTTGATCTGTTGAGTAGACTCCCCAATCCAAAAATCATGACTTTTGATTTCCTCAACTCTTGCCTCCAATCTTACACCAAGTCTAAAAAAGGCTACTCCTCTTGATGTAACATGGTTAAGTCAAGACAAAACCTTTCAAAATAGATTCCTATATAAAATTAAGTGTCCCAACAAGGGTTGGTCAAACACATAGTTTTATTATGTTTTTCCCTTAATCAAGTAACATAAGTCTTCATCTAATATAATATTTTATTTGAGGGATTTTTATCTCTTATGCATGAGATGACTATTATCATTATCACATGATTGTTAATATTAAGTGGAACTTACTTAAGTGATTAACCATGTCTTGATAATATTTACGCATAAGTCTGGTTTATTTTAGTTCCACATTTCATACTTGTTTAATTCATTAATTATGTGATCGTGACAACACATCCATAATGATAAACCATGAAACTGACAGAAATAAAATAAAGGGCATGATCATGAGATTTTATAATGGTTAGTTTATCTAGCGGTTGATAAAATAACCCTGACCTAGGGGAGAAACATCTTGAACCTTTTAGGTTCGTGTTTACAACTTTCCACCTGTCCACCTCTGTATCTCCTGGGATTGGTTTCATCTCATCTCCAACTTGAACCACCTATAATAGCTTGGAAGTTCCATCCATTACATATGCATTTTTTTTAACTCACATACAGGTGAGGGGTAAAAAGGGGTTTTACATAAAATAAACCTTGAGAACACATGCCCTACATATTAATGAGAAGAAGGCACACAAGACAAAAAATTTAATTTTAATAAATAAATTAAAAGAAACCATCCACATAAAAAGGTCTTGGTCTAGCTCATGATCATCCATACATACAAAAATATTTATGCATAAATAAAACTAGCATTCAATTCTTTAATCATTTTGTTTAAGATAAACCACACTCGAATAGATTAATTATCATATTTAATTAATCAATCCTTTTATCTTAAACTCTTTTCTTAATTTCCTTGAGATTATCATCCATCATAATTTTAACCAAATAAATTCATTTAAAATAATATTTATACGTAACTTGTAACTTGGAGGAAACCCAGTGAATTCATTTTAATAACTACCCAATGAATAGAAACTAACATTATACAGATGTTAAATTAAACACACATATATAAAACCCCTATCACGTGTTGTGCCTCAGTTTTACAGCCACATGATGGTACATGTCTCAAGGGTTTGTATAATATAATAATAAATTTTAATAAATATTCATAATTTAGATGAGTACTGAACATGTAGTTGTGTTCCTTTATAAAGTTAACAATGATTATGAATTCCTAATTCATAACTATAAGAAAAGAGTAGCCACTAGTAAAAAATAATGGCTACTCATGCTATAAAGGGATCTAACATGATCTCCAAGAGACACATATATCTCTATACAAGAACCTACACCTGATATATCTCCATACATTATTCATATTTATACAATTCAATTGTCCAATACATTCAATATTTCTTTGATACATGAAAAATTTCAATTCCATATTTCCTAACTCATCCATTTTTTATTCATTGAGTTAAACTAAACCAGATATATGAATACATCACAAGTCATTCATCCATGTAGATAAGAACATCACATGTCATTCAACTAGTTATAACCATGAATCTCTACAGATTTCATATTTACTACACAATAGGATAAATTTAATTCAATGATCCATGTTTCTCGGTCTGATCCAAAGTACCATGTTTCCTCAAGTGTGTCTTTCTATATGTTAGAGGTTTTTGATTAGCGATGAGGGACAAAGTCTATACCCTAGGTAGAATATTACATTGATATAATTCCCACTCAAACAATAAAAGATAAAACATCCATAAAACAATACCCAATATAATATGAAATCATAGCTACATGCCAACTATGAAAATATCATCAATGATAACCCATGACAGTTATACATCCATACCTAATAGAATGATCACCAAAGGAAATAAATCATATACATGGGAATAATAAAAAAAATAAAATATATGAGTCTTTAATTAAAAAGGTTATAAGATCATTTATTGGAACCAACTCTATATCTATGTTAATATCTCCCACCTTAACCACTTGTCAAAGGGTCTTCCTCTTTTATACATCCCAAATAGAGAAATATGCACATCCACTAAGGTTCATGTGTATGGTGTGAGTGAAAAACATTATAGGAAATAAATTAATATCCTTTAACACAAATCCATCACTATATGTGAGTGAATGTACTAAATAATAAACAAATAAACATTAAACATACCCCAAGTTAGGTTATCATGTGCTAAGAATACCACCATAAATCCCAACCTTACCTAATTTGGCCAATTAAAAACGAACTAGTGGTTATGTTCCAAATAATACCAAGAACATACACTACAATGAGAATATTATATCCCAATAACAAGGTTAACATTCAAATTTTAGGTGGTAATAAAATATCCAACATCTCAATAAAGGATCACACACACAACATGATACAACAATCACTCTAGACCCTAACAATTAAATAATCAGGAACATGTATCCAAATCTAAGGAGCGTGTAATATAGATAACTTATTGGGAGAGTAACCACATTGGGTCAAAAATAAATCACAAGCACATTACTCAAAATATTTTATAATGTGAAGAGAATCAAAATAATGAGGAGGAAATAACATAGCCCACCTATTGGTAATTTACAAGAACACAATCTAATAAAGCTATACAACCATTATCAAGAAAAGGAACTCAAACCCAAAATATACCCAAGTTGAAACACATATAAATCACAATCACTCATTATATTTCTATCCCACTAAGCCCATATAGGGTTCGACCACCATTGGAATAACATTTCATTTCACCAAAATCCTCTCATTATAGATTTTATTCCACCGATATAACATTTAAGAACACATCATTTCAATTCAAGAAAAAAATTTATCACTTAATCTTCTCCACCCTCACACATGAGAAATTTCAACACCTACACTCAAGTTCCAAGAAAATAATAAAAATATTCATTCCCAATGTTAGAAACCACACCTAGTGCCTAATTAAACATAGTGAACAACCCAACCCCATATTCCCTAATGTGCCATAATTTGGTTCTAACAAGGATGGAACACACTCAAACTACTACCCAAGGGTAGTTACTACTCCATAAAAACAACATAAATACCCACAAATATTATGTGTATTCACCCTATGTACCTATATAAACTCACATACATGGAAATTCATGAACATGTATATAGATTTTGGGCAATGTTAATGACCATGTAACTTGATCCTCTATGAATGATTGACAATTGAATATTTTATTATAAATAAAAAAATGAACAAAAAGTTTATAGAGGACATAAATGGTGAAGAATAAGGGAATACCTTATCACAAAGTAGATACATTTAAAAGGAAAAGAGCCAATAAGCGAATAAAAAACCAGTCTATATAGGATCACCCTTAGAATCAAGGGTATCGACTTCCATATTCCCATCCTAACAAGTATGGGTAAACTCTATAGCATACAAAGGGATTATTTGTTATGATATAGAAGAATAAGATATCATCCATGGACTAATGAAGACACCTTATAAGTCTTATATCACTAATAAAGAGTTATTCTTCCCCTGAAATAGAGGAAAACAATTTTCTTGTTAAGGAACCTGCTCAGGATAATATTATAAACACAATCAAAGAAATGAATGAGGAGCATTAAATTAGAAATTGGGTCACCGTGATAATTTATAGGGAAATACATTCTTGAAATTCCAAGTCATTCCTAAATAATATTTTCCCTCCTTCTTTGAACTTTTTGAGATGTTGATGCTGCTTTTGTTGATATCAGTTCTTTGGATGATTTTAATAGTGTATGGATTAAAAAATATCTTGATGTTTTAGATTGAACATTTAATACCATTAACGATGAAAATAATATCATTAGGAGAAAATATTATTTATTCCATAGAAACTATAACAACTTCTAAAGGGATGAAATAGACCATCAATGATTACCTTATATTCTTTCTTATAACATATTGTACTAGAAAAAATAGGGTTAAAGGAAGGGGTTAACCTTTGTGTAAGCCTTTAATAGACTTGAAAAAACTATTTTTTTCCAATAAGGGATATAAAGAACCAAGGTGAAGAGAAAAAAAACAAAAAATGAGGTCATACAACCACTCTAAGAAACAACATTTGTAATGACCTGAACTATTATGAACAAAATTATCCTTTTTGATTTATTTCATTACCTTATCATGAAATATGGTTATATAAAACACATTAAAATATTTTGTTTTTTATATACTATTGGATTTAAAAGACCGTTAGGTATCATTACCATTGATAATATAGACATTGAACAATGATCATTTTTTTATTTTTTGTAAAATGTTGGGAATGAAGCCTCATTTTATTACTAAAAAAACCTATTTCTTTCTAGGTAGAGGGAGAAACATTACATAACCCAAAGGACCAAGAAAAATTGGCCAAAATACAAGGCTTGAAAGCCCATTTTTTTCCCAAAGGGCCCTTCGGTGAATAATACAGATATAATACCCGGGATGCTATAGTACCTGCTACAGTACCACCACCACTATAGTTCTTGCTATAGTGCCTCCACTGTTACATTGTCACCAGTGCTATAGTTGTACTACTTCTATAGTACCTAGTAAATTCATACCTACCTGAATTCAATATTGGGTCTTTCAGATGACAAGTAGGAGCTTTTAAATCTAGGTTACAGGGTCGTTGGTGAACAATGATCACATGATTAGTGAAAATATATGGTTTTAACAAATTCTATTGACATAGAAAAACGAAGTGATGAAATTAACCAATAGGACTATACTCTATGAAGCCCATTTATCAGATTTTCTATGGGAGATAGAATTTCTGTTCTTTTCCCTTGACCAATCCCAAGCTGAGATCCAATGACTTAAGCATGAGTGAAACAGTTTATGAGAGAAGTTCAAACTCATCGAGATCACGACCCAAACCATGTTTTCCGAACCGCCCCATGAAAGTCCCACCATTTTACACCTTAATATTAGGATTTTTTATAGTGTATTAAATGGATGTATATCAATACCCCAACATTATTAATATGTACATTATTATTTATAGAATAAAAAATATATTTTCATCCTATTATTGTTACTTTGTAAATGATTTTCATTTTAATAAAATAAAGCACAAATTGTATTTTTTGGTTAATATTCAACTTAAATTAGTGATTTATTTAATTAATATATTATTTAAATAAATAATATTTTAATACTTTTTACCAAATATAAATGATATTATAATTTTTTAAGTCAAATTTAATTTTTATAAGGGTTATAAAAATGTTATTGTCAAAAAACCAAAATTTCTTAATAAATGTTGGTTTTATTTGAAAAGTAAAAATTCAAATATCTAGAAAATTATTTAGATAAATGAATATTATTTTTGGATTTAGTATGTATAAATTATCCAATGTTGATTTTTTTCATAATTTTCTGAGACGATCGAATTTTTGGGTAAAAATTATATATTGAATAAATATACTTTTTTTATGACACCATAATGAGAAAAAATTGTTATAATAATTAATAAAAATGGAATAAAAGAAAAAATATATTTTTTAAATTTAAAATAATGTGATTTTAAGTTTATTTAATTTATTTCATAAAACCCTTATGAATCCTTCGAAACTCATAAAATATTTTAGGGTTTTAAAATACTTTCTTTAAGAGTGTGACTCACCACTACATAATAAAGTGCATTAGTTTAATAAGTTAGGCCCTTGTAATTATAAAATATTTAGAACCAACACATTTTGGTAGAATCCACGTGAAAAAAACAAGTTTTGGTTTGTGGTTTTGGATATTTTATTATATATAGTCCAAAACCTAAATAATAAAGAAATCCCCCCTTTTCTATATAAAACCATCCAAGATCACATTCCTCTACTGTCAAAAGCCTTGGATAATGACAATAATATGAAATACACTCTCTATATTTTTCCTAAGGCACCCAAAATCTCTCACAAATCCCCTCCCAAGTTTTTAAAGCCACACACTCAAGTAAGGACCTTCTCCTTTAAATTCAAGCACCTTCTTTGGAGTTCGTATTCTTAATTTCAAATTTTTATGATGTAATTTGTTTATAAAAATTCCATAATGTATAATGGATTTTATTTTAATGAGGTATCATTTATTTTCCATCATTTGTACCTTCACCTAAGTCGTTACAATGCCAAAATTCTGTAAGGTATTTCTCTCTTCTCATTTCCATTCAAGAACTCCTTTTATGTTATGTCTATTAAATTACATTTATTTTATTGGGATATGTTATTTCACATTTCCATTACCTTCCATTTAATTTATAAATTATGATACCCCCCTTTTCACTCTCATTAATCCTCACATGAACTTTTATGTACACCCATTACCATGCTAAAATTTCGTAAGAGATCTTTTTCGTTATTTTATTTTTTCAAGGATCTTATTTACCTTATGAATTTTATCATCATTTAATTATGATGGGATATGTTATTACATATCCCAATTACTATTCAGTTGATTTCAAAATGATATGATACCCCATTCACTATTATCATTTTCTTTTATGAATTTTTACGAAACACCATTATGATACCGAAATTTAACTGTGATTTTCCATGCCAAAACAATTGTGTAGTGAATACCATACCCATTTTTCGGTCAAAGGTATTTAAATTTATACAGAAATATATATAAATTGAGGAATTATATGTATTTTTTCAACAATCATTGATCTTGTAATAAATTAGGATGATGAATGAATCTATTTTGTATAATCTATGTGGCACACTTAAGCATGAGAATGAAATGAATATGATGGGTGTGCCCAGATAACGCTCTAATGAATTAAGTAATGTTTAGTATCATGCTACGACATGTTGGGATATGGAGTGAACCTGATTCCTTTATGGGACTTTTTCCACCATTATGTATTGGCTGGTTTATCCTTGACATATTTTTATAATTTCGCTTTTTAAGTTGCTGCCACATTTCCCATGTTATGATGATCATGTAACATAATGCCTTGTTATTTTTTTATTCTTCATTTATATTCCAATTTTCTAACATTTATCACTTATTACATGTTTATTCCCATAATTTGATTTATAGATCACTCATTTATTATTCATTTCCCTCAGTTATCCCATGCAGTTTTAAGTTTGAATGTGTATTTTGAGAATTTTAAATAATATTCTAATAAAAATGTATTATTACCTATTTTATGTTGTTATGTAATGTACATAATTAAAAAATATACAATAATTCTCAATATTATGGGTTGTATTAAGTGTAATATTATGTAATAAACCATGTATGAATTTGAAATAAAGAGTTGGGTTATCATAGTTAGTATCAAAGGGATGTTTAGTTATTTTTGGGATTTGGTCTAGAAAAATTTAGTGAAATAATTAGGGATAAGACTATGTTTAAGAAATAATCCCTAATTGTTGGTAAGTATATATTAATTGGTTTATCAAGAAAAACCATCCTTGTTAGGATACTATAGGTGTACGTGGTTTTGGAAGGATATACCTTGTGATAACAACTTTGAAAAGGTTTCCTAGGCCGGAATTAAGAAAACTGGTACACAAAAATAGGCCTTACTGCCCACCTAGTATAACGATTTAAGGGTATATTCGTTGATAAATTCTTTATCTCATTATGAACCATTATTAAGGGAAAAAATTCACACAAGAATATATGTTAGGAAATAGATTATGGATAACATATATTGAAGCCTAGAAACTCTTAAGTTAAAGAAATAAATGTAATTTATAAGTTATCCATTTAATTTCATTGAATTAACCTTTATGTGTTTAATAGTTTAAAATAATCATCCATAATTTTCCTTTTATTCTATCCAATTAACATAAACATGAGAAATCAGGTAAATAATCATTGTGATGGGCAATGTGATAACTATCCCAATGAGATACCAAACTCAATGGGAGAAGTAATCATGAAGTTTATGATGATACTCTCTCAACTAACTTAGGTTGTGAATACAAACCTAGATCAGGAGGAGCATCCAAACCCCCATAAGAGTGAAAAATCTGCAATTGAGAGCTTTATTCAATAAATACCTTTGACTTTTAATGGATCATCTGATACTTTAATCATGGAATAATGGATCAAGTCCTTTGAGAAGATCTTCTCCATCCTTAAATGTTACGAATAATAGAAGGTTATAGTAGTTTTTTATCACATGGAGGTAGAATTTTATCAATGGTGGACATTGATCAAGAATATGAATCCTGAGTATGAGATCTGTAACACCCCAAGATTTTATAGTGTGTTATTTCTTCAAAATAATTCAATAACTTTCACTACACGCAACACCAAGTTCAATCGCACCATGACTTACCAAACAAGCTGTTCAAAAGAGGTTATGAATAGTGTTAACTAAATTTTAAACTTTATATAATCCTTATAATTTTAGAATTCATATTATGAGTTTCTTAGACATAATGTAAGAACAAATTCATTTTCAGTATTGAACTTTTACCAAATTTTAATAGTGAACCCTTTTTAGATATTATATTTTAAACTTTTTGACTAAATAGGGACATCAAAAATTTAAAATGAAACATCCCAAGCTTCCACGGTACGCTAGCGTGTGTTGTACGCAACACCGAGTTCTAACACACCGTAACCAATCAAACTAGCTGTTATGAATAGTAATACCTACTTTTTGAAGTTATATATATTTTATATTTTAAAATGGACTTCATTTTTGGATTCGGAATATCAAATTTAGCCTAAGGTGAAATTTTGGTACTTTTCGGATAACTTTCATATTTTGATGAATAGTGAAAATTACTAAATTTTAATTAAAAACAACTTTTTTAATCAAAATAATTAATAGTAATAAATTATGAATTTGAGTGGTTTTAAAGTATATTTAGAATATATTTTTACTATTTATTATAATGTTGGTCATTGGACATAATTTTACAATTAAACCAAACATAAACGAGTGTCAATCTTTTGATAGTTATTATCTCTTAAAAACACGCTTTTTGTTTTGACAGCGGGATTTAATTTTAAATTAATTTCTGCCACTTCTGTGTTTTGAATTTAGGAAAATGGATTCCATATTTGGAATCAGGATTTTCAAATTTTGTAAATAGGTAACTTTTATTTTTAGACATTTTGAATAATTACTGCGGTAAATATTTTATTTAACATGGTTAAGGGTAAATCCGGTAAATAAGGGTTAAAAAATAATATTATAATAATACTAAATTACCCTAAAACGTGTCTTAACCCTATTGGTTGATACATGGTCGACCATGGGAATCTTTGGGTCTATTTTGGGACCCCATGGATCCACTTGTAAGTGATAATGACACATTATATTAATAAAGTTAAAATAAAAATAAAAATGGCATAAGCTTACATCTTTTAGAAGAACAATTTTTACATAGGGTTATACATGTTGGATTTTCAATTATAAATATTCATTAAAAATCTAAAAAGATTTCCTAAATAATTATATTTTATTTATAATTTTTAGACATCAAATAATTTAAATTATTAATGACACAATAATGATGCAATGTTTACCTCATTAATAAATCATTTAAATAAATAAGATTATAATGATTAAAATATTATCTAAAACCTGTCCAATTCTTATTTGTTGATGTTATTTATAATATGAGTCATCTTATCTTCGACCTAAATGATTTTTGGACCATTATAAACCGAATACAAATATATTATAAAGTAATACTTTCACACTTTCCTAAAGAGCCCATCCTCTCCCTTATAAAAGGAGACCACTTCTACTCATTCCTCACACCTCTCAAGCCACTTGGCTCGTCCAAACTCTGCCCAACTAAGCTCCCCACATCCCTCTCCTCCTCCTTGAAGCTTCCCCTTAGGCAGAAAGCATTTCAACAAGTCCTTTGGTTCTAACCAAAGTGAGTTACCTAAATTAAAGGTAACGATTTCTCTTAAATTATTTTCATTTATTTTGCTTCTTCAACCCCCAAACTCTTTTTATTTCCTTTCTTTTGTAACAACACCAGTATCCTCAATATACTAGGATGTTGTTATAAGAAGTATTCAAACTACACATACACACAACTCCATCTAATGGATGATGAACATAATGTTTCTGTGGATGGCAAACTAACGCCTCACGAAACGATGATTGTTCAAAAACATCTTACCGCCTCTCATGGTGGCCATTATGATGGCACTGTAATTAAATATGATATTAATGATATATATTTTATATATAAGCTTCTATAATTCCATTTTATTTCATTCCATTATTCGTTTCATGTTGTATATACATACGATAATTTCATTTGAGGAAGTGCGGACTACCGCCCCCTTAAAATGATATGACTCGTTCATACCACACATGAAACGTATAAAGGATGGTGTTAATGAACTTAAGTAACATATATAAAATATTATATTATACTGTAATAGTAATATACCTATGTATCATTTGGATTTGATTCTTTTAAAATAAAAATTAAATGGAAGTAGCGTTCGTGCGTACGTACGGACTACCGTCTCCACGAACGCGATAAGATTCGTTCTCCATCATATCCATTCAAGTATTATTCTCATTTTAGGGTTAAAAATAATTTTAATATCATTCTGATTATGAATAATATATAATCTATCCATTACAAACATGTCTTACGTAACCAAACATTTAAGAGGAACGAATCGATTATCACCCGAAACGACGATAATACTAAGATATTATTAATAAAGCAATGTTAAAAGATCATATATGATATCATATTAATGTATATGATTATTTTACAATTTAATAACAATTATTTCACCATTATACAGGAGGCTAACCTACCCCAACCAAGGAAAAGTTCAAGGTAAGGGTTATTTCACAATCTCTTCATTATCCGAGGTTGTATTATACGTAATAATCTACTGGGATCTCTTTATCATCCACATCCATGTTTCTTCGAAATGTATTTCAAAACATTTTTACTATTTACAAGAATATGGGTTAAAGTCATTTATACCCTTGTTTGACTTTTTATAAGAGGTTTATAAAGGAATCTTTCCGTCGTTTTCAAAACAAGGTCCCTTTTAACCTTTTCGACAGAATTGAGGTAAGAATGTTTTTTTAACTTATACGGCGGGTGCGGTTATTTTACGCCGTTATAAAATCTTCAAAGCTTTCCTTACAAGCTTATAAGAATATTTTCAAAGAAAATGTTTTATTTTATATGGATCTTAAATGATTTCAAAATAAAAGGAGATATTTCTTTAAAAAGAATTTTGATTTCATCTATGTCAACATCCTTTGACGAATTTTAAGATTATTTGAAGTTGATTTATTATGATACAAAACTTCTATATTGTATTGAAGGTTTAGTGATATGTTTGACTATGGATGTGCTATTTTTATACCATTCATAGTTTATGGTGAAATTATTGACATTTCGTATGCTAGTTTTAATACGAATGTTTATGTTATGTTTAAACCTTTTCATATGGGAATGCATTGGACTTAATAAGTGACGGGTGGAGCCTGCTATAGCTCCTCGATGCATCGGTAGGTCTCATGAGACAAAATAGTGTCTTGGCACAAGGCCTTGACAAAATCTTATTTGTAGTCTTGGCACGAGGCCTTGGCTATGTGGTTATGATAGTCTGGCATTATGCATTCCAACATTATGAAAGTGGTTATTGATATTGCATGTGATTATTCGATTAGTAGAATATCCATGTGAACAAGTAAATGGCATTATTTCATTTTACTTTTGCCATACTATGTTGAAGTTCAAGTTTAAAAGGCTTTTGTTTTAGTAATTCATTGCCTTAAATGTTTATGCTTATTTTTGAATGTTCCGCTATATTGTTATCCTTACTGGGCATTTGAGCTCACCCCTTTTCTATGTTTTATTTTTCCCAGGTAGTGAAGAAGTATGTTATGAATGACCTAAAGGGATATTATGTGGGGATATGAGTGTGGATTATGGAGACACTTTGTTGTTGTAGTAGTTTTTCACTTTGAAATGTAATGTAAAACTTTATGAATATATCTAGTGTTTCCAAGGCTACTAAACCAATCGGTCTTTCGGGATTTGATCTTTCTTGTGATCATGCCAATGTTACGAAGTAATGCACCGACTCTGGGCAACTGGGGTCGGGGCGTTACAGTTGGTATCAGAGAAAGTTTAGTACAAACCTTGGAAGCTAGATTTAGATAAACTCTGATTAGAGCACGTAGACCTAAGATTAACTTTGAGGATTAGTATAGAAGAACTTCCTATAATTTTGGTATTGTAGAGATTTTGTGAGTTTTTCGAGCAATACATCCCTGTCTGGATACGAGCAGGTAGAGGCGGCTCTGGCACAGATGTACCTAGGGGTAAAACCCGAAAACACCGCTTTGAGCTAGACTCGAACGGGAACTGGTACACGACAACGGGCTTTGCTGCACTCTTGGTTACGACACTCCCGGGGGATATGCTTAGGATAACTCTCACTTTCTTTACAAACCATTATGAAGGGTTAATGAGTATATAACTCCTCAAAGGAGACATTTTTATGATTATGGATTATATCCATAAATAGTTCAATTTATGTTAAGTGTTTTATAAGTATGGGATTATGTATTTTGATTCATAAACTGATCTAGTGTATGCCATTGTTTAGAAATGGCGCCCAGTAGAAGAAATGAGAACTCCAGAAATGCACATGATCCAAAGAGAAGGAAGGATCATATCTTTCATGGTCTTAAGCTAGAATTTATAAGAGGAATAGTCTCCCATGTATTATCATCATGTGAAGAAATAATATCATGTGTTGATAAGATAAGTAAAGAGTTTACTGAGTCATATGGATTTGAAGGGAAGCAAGAGCAGAAAAGGATGGAAGAGAGAAAGACGGATAAAGGGAAGAGGGAAAAGAAGAATTTTCCCATATGTGGTAACTGTGGAAAGAAACACCCTGGAACTTGCCTGAAAGGAATGGGAGTTTGTTATAAGTGTGGAGGAAAAGGGCACAAAGTACGTGACTGCAAGGGTAAGAAAATGTTTTCAAATGTACAATGCTTCATTTGCAAGGAGTTTGGACACTACGCGAACCTATGTCCCAGTCATCAGACTATGCCGCAAATGATGTTATTGGATAATAATCAAGTTATGATACTACCACAGATGAAGAGGAATGATTAGAGTTCTTATGTTGATTATGTCAATTGAGTGTTGTATCAACAATGTACTTGTTATAATAATTATGGAGTATGTAAGGATTGTACTGCAGTACTATTTCATTAAGGACTTGAGATTGTGTGGAACAAAGAAAAGTGACTCAATAGCAGGATAAATTTTTGGAAAATATATGGTTGAGAGAAAGATAAACCATAATATGGTTCTGATACCGAGTTAGTGATTTTAGAATAATACATGATTGATTTGGATAAATTATATTGGATATTCTTGACTACCTTGAAACTGATTAATGATTTGTATATTCCATCATTTTTTGGGGTTTAAAACATTTTTGGATTGATGAAGTATATCCAGCATTCTATATGGAATAGGGGAGCATGAATGTAATCAATAAGGAATATGGTAATTCAAGATGTTTCAGTTTATTAAAAGAATACAAGATGAAGGTATTCATATGCTATTACGGGGTAAAAAGGATCTATATTATGTTTACCTTCCTTATAAATGTTGGACTTTGAGTTTGGACAGAAGTATTTTGGATAGTCCTAGTTTGGATTATTTTGGATTACCATAAAAGGACAACCCGGAGGTCGGGCGGCAACCCGTCGCGTCCGGCAAGGCTGCGAGACTTGAACCCGCAACCGAAGGGCGACAAGGGTGTATCACCTACCACTGGCCCACGAGATGTCCTGGATTAAATAATGTTGTTTTTTTTAAAGATCTGGTAGATGAATTATAAATTCATTTATTTTGGAACCCTGTACGAATAGTATAAATAAAAAAATTACATTCTATTACCTTTTAGAGTGAAAGATGAGTTTGTGGTAGAAATTTATTAATGGAAAAACTCTAATTATAAAGTAAGTATATCTCCTTATGATCTTAGCCAATCTCATAAATAAATTCCTCAATATTATGAAAAGCAACTTTGAACAAAAATGTTTTCCTAGATGGTACCTTAAATCATCACTAATTTTTGACTTTGGGATTGTTGGCCTTTTTATAGCCATGTTCTCTACCACTCTCCATCAGATAATTGATGGTTAGATTTTTCTTCCATATCCATATTTTCCTACATGGAACCCTAGTATGTGTTATTTTCGGTAATCTTCATACTTTCCACTCTTTATTTTAAATAGAGGCCTCATTAATTCATTTTTCGATGTGGGATTTCAACTAGGATACTTTGAAACGTCAAAAATGTGTTATCCTAATACCCTATGTTTTGTTGACCCGATGGTATTTCAATTCATCATAGATTGATGAATTTAAGGACCTCAATTTTTTACTTGTTTGTGATTGATGACCTCAATCACTACCTATATATATTTACGTTTTTCCTCCGATTATATGTCTCCAATTTCCACCAATGTTCTCCTAATCGAGATCATAATTTGGTGGTGACCCTTTGATTTCTCTTTTCCTCATATTAAGACTAAATTTTAGTAACCCAATTTCCAATGTGGGTTTTCCCACAAATATATTTTCTACTTTCAACCTTTTATTTTCGAAGAACAATTTCAAATTGCGAGGACGCAATTTATTGAAGGAGGGGAGAATGTAACACCCCAAGATTTTATAGTGTGTTATTTCTTCAAAATAATTCAATAACTTTCACTACACGCAACACCAAGTTCAATCGCACCATGACTTACCAAACAAGCTGTTCAAAAGAGGTTATGAATAGTGTTAACTAAATTTTAAACTTTATATAATCCTTATAATTTTAGAATTCATATTATGAGTTTCTTAGACATAATGTAAGAACAAATTCATTTTCAGTATTGAACTTTTACCAAATTTTAATAGTGAACCCTTTTTAGATATTATATTTTAAACTTTTTTACTAAATAGGGACATCAAAAATTTAAAATGAAACATCCCAAGCTTCCACGGTACGCTAGCGTGTGTTGTACGCAACACCGAGTTCTAACACACCGTAACCAATCAAACTAGCTGTTATGAATAGTAATACCTACTTTTTGAAGTTATATATATTTTATATTTTAAAATGGACTTCATTTTTGGATTCGGAATATCAAATTTAGCCTAAGGTGAAATTTTGGTACTTTTCGGATAACTTTCATATTTTGATGAATAGTGAAAATTACTAAATTTTAATTAAAAACAACTTTTTTAATCAAAATAATTAATAGTAATAAATTATGAATTTGAGTGGTTTTAAAGTATATTTAGAATATATTTTTACTATTTATTATAATGTTGGTCATTGGACATAATTTTACAATTAAACCAAACATAAACGAGTGTCAATCTTTTGATAGTTATTATCTCTTAAAAACACGCTTTTTGTTTTGACAGCGGGATTTAATTTTAAATTAATTTCTGCCACTTCTGTGTTTTGAATTTAGGAAAATGGATTCCATATTTGGAATCAGGATTTTCAAATTTTGTAAATAGGTAACTTTTATTTTTAGACATTTTGAATAATTACTGCGGTAAATATTTTATTTAACATGGTTAAGGGTAAATCCGGTAAATAAGGGTTAAAAAATAATATTATAATAATACTAAATTACCCTAAAACGTGTCTTAACCCTATTGGTTGATACATGGTCGACCATGGGAATCTTTGGGTCTATTTTGGGACCCCATGGATCCACTTGTAAGTGATAATGACACATTATATTAATAAAGTTAAAATAAAAATAAAAATGGCATAAGCTTACATCTTTTAGAAGAAAAATTTTTACATAGGGTTATACATGTTGTATTTTCGATTATAAATATTCATTAGAAAGCTAAAACGATTTCCTACATAATTATATTTTATTTATAATTTTTAGACATCAAATAATTTAAATTATTAATGACACAATAATGATGCAATGTTTACCTCATTAATAAATCATTTAAATAAATAAGATTATAATGATTAAAATATTATCTAAAACCTGTCCAATTCTTATTGGTTGATGTTATTTATAATATGAGTCATCTTATCTTCGACCTAAATGATTTTTGGACCATTATAAACCGAATACAAATATATTATAAAGTAATACTTTCACACTTTCCTAAAGAGCCCCTCCTCTCCCTTATAAAAGGAGACCACTTCTACTCATTCCTCACACCTCTCAAGCCACTTGGCTCGTCCAAACTCTGCCCAACTAAGCTCCCCACATCCCTCTCCTCCTCCTTGAAGCTTCCCCTTAGGCAGAAAGCATTTCAACAAGTCCTTTGGTTCTAACCAAAGTGAGTTACCTAAATTAAAGGTAACGATTTCTCTTAAATTATTTTCATTTATTTTGCTTCTTCAACCCCCAAACTCTTTTTATTTCCTTTCTTTTGTAACAACACCAGTATCCTCAATATACTAGGATGTTGTTATAAGAAGGATTCAAACTACACATACACACAACTCCATCTAATGGATGATGAACATAATGTTTCTGTGGATGACAAACTAACGCCTCACGAAACGATGATTGTTCAAAAACATCTTACCGCCTCTCATGGTGGCCATTATGATGGCACTGTAATTAAATATGATATTAATGATATATATTTTATATATAAGCTTCTGTAATTCCATTTTATTTCATTCCATTATTCGTTTCATGTTGTATATACATACGATAATTTCATTTGAGGAAGTGCGGACTACCGCCCCCTTAAAATGATATGACTCGTTCATACCACACATGGAACGTATAAAGGATGGTGTTAATGAACTTAAGTAACATATATAAAATATTATATTATACTGTAATAGTAATATACCTATGTATCATTTGGATTTGATTCTTTTAAAATAAAAATTAAATGGAAGTAGCGTTCGTGCGTACGTACGGACTACCGTCTCCACGAACGCGATAAGATTCGTTCTCCATCATATCCATTCAAGTATTATTCTCATTTTAGGGTTAAAAATAATTTTAATATCATTCTGATTATGAATAAGATATAATCTATCCATTACAAACATGTCTTACGTAACCAAACATTTAAGAGGAACGAATCGATTATCACCCGAAACGACGATAATACTAAGATATTATTAATAAAGCAATGTTAAAAGATCATATATGATATCATATTAATGTATATGATTATTTTACAATTTAATAACAATTATTTCACCATTATACAGGAGGTTAACCTACCCCAACCAAGGAAAAGTTCAAGGTAAGGGTTATTTCACAATCTCTTCATTATCCGAGGTTGTATTATACGTAATAATCTACTGGGATCTCTTTATCATCCACATCCATGTTTCTTCGAAATGTATTTCAAAACATTTTTACTATTTACAAGAATATGGGTTAAAGTCATTTATACCCTTGTTTGACTTTTTATAAGAGGTTTATAAAGGAATCTTTCCGTCGTTTTCAAAACAAGGTCCTTTTTAACCTTTTCGACAGAATTGAGGTAAGAATGTTTTTTTAACTTATACGGCGGGTGCGGTTATTTTACGCCGTTATAAAATCTTCAAAGCTTTCCTTACAAGCTTATAAGAATATTTTCAAAGAAAATGTTTTATTTTATATGGATCTTAATTGATTTCAAAATAAAAGGAGATATTTCTTTAAAAAGAATTTTGATTTCATCTATGTCAACATCCTTTGACGAATTTTAAGATTATTTGAAGTTGATTTATTATGATACAAAACTTCTATATTGTATTGAAGGTTTAGTGATATGTTTGACTATGGATGTGCTATTTTTATACCATTCATAGTTTATGGTGAAATTATTGACATTTCGTATGCTAGTTTTAATACGAATGTTTATGTTATGTTTAAACCTTTTCATATGGGAATGCATTGGACTTAATAAGTGACGGGTGGAGCCCGCTATAGCTCCTCGATGCATCGGTTGGTCTCATGAGACAAACTAGTGTCTTGGCACAAGGCCTTGACAAAATCTTATTTGTAGTCTTGGCACGAGGCCTTGGCTATGTGGTTATGATAGTCTGGCATTATGCATTCCAACATTATGAAAGTGGTTATTGATATTGCATGTGATTATTCGATTAGTAGAATATCCATGTGAACAAGTAAATGGAATTATTTCATTTTAATTTTGCCATACTATGTTGAAGTTCAAGTTTAAAAGGCGTTTGTTTTAGTAATTCATTGCCTTAAATGTTTATGCTTATTTTTGAATGTTCCGCTATATTGTTATCCTTACTGGGCATTTGAGCTCACCCCTTTTCTATGTTTTATTTTTCCCAGGTAGTGAAGAAGTATGTTATGAATGACCTAAAGGGATATTATGTGGGGATATGAGTGTGGATTATGGAGACACTTTGTTGTTGTAGTAGTTTTTCACTTTGAAATGTAATGTAAAACTTTATGAATATATCTAGTGTTTCCAAGGCTACTAAACCAATCGGTCTTTCGGGATTTGATCTTTCTTGTGATCATGCCAATGTTACGAAGTAATGCACCGACTCTGGGCAACTGGGGTCGGGGCGTTACAAGATCGAAGCGATGGAATGGAACAAATTCTAGAATTTTGTTTCGATAAATATTTTCAATACACTCTTCATTTTAAAATAGAAAGGTATTTCCTTAATCTCAATAAAAAAGATGAAACATATATCAGAACATACGAGGAAAACTTCATGAGACATGAACGATATTCCTCTAGCTTTGTTGTTACTCTCGAATACAAGGTCGACCACTTCTTTGGTGGGACAATACCTAGTATATGAAAATCCCTAGAAATCCATGACTTTGATAGCTATGAGGAAATGTTTCTATGTGACCTCAAAGTCAAAATGGAGATCGGTGAGTTCCATGGGAATCATGGGGATAAGAAGTGGAAAGTGGAGATTAATTCTCACTATTCAATAGATAAATATAATGACACAATGAAATTTCAACATCCCACTTGTCAAAGGTGTGGGAAAAAGTACCCTCGAAATCTCCTAAGGGGAATAAAGAAATTATTTACGTTCAAGAAGGAAGGACACTTAGCTAGAAGTTGTTGATAGAAGAAACCCACTAATGTGATGGAGGAAATAAATGAACCAATCAACCCTTAGTGCATTGTTAATTGCTTCAACTAAAAGGAACTAGGGAACTTTGAAAACCAATGCCCTAATCTAAGGGTTTTTAGAGACAATCCACAGCCTATAAGGTAGTAAGGATGAGCTTTTTCCATCACTACCACTGAGGTGGATCCCAAAAATGATGTGGTGATAGGTATGCTAGTTATTAATCCAAGAAAAAAGAATTTATTTTTTTGATTTTGGTTCTATTCATTCCTTAATATCATGAAATTTTAGTAGAACTATTCAAACATCACCACAAAGCATGGAGGTAGAGATGTTAGTGAAAACATAAAATGGGTAAATTATTTCATCCCAAGTATATAACTCCTCTTTTATCAAAACTTTTCTATTGATATTCAAAGAAAACCTTTCCATACTTACTTTTGTGAAATTTTATGCAATTTTGGGAATGGATTGGCTTTCCACATATATATATATCCAAAATAAATTACTCCGAGAAGAAAATCACTCTCTATATTATGAATCGACACCTGATTTTTTATAAGTTAAAGGAGGAAGATTAATCTGTTTTAGAACTAACATATAAAGCATGGATTTTATTTTCCTATGAGAAAGAATATCTATAACAAATTATTGGTTCTAAGGAAAGAATCATCCTTGAAGACATGACCATTGTGCAGGAATACACTGATGTGTTTTCTGAGGAATTTCCTAGTCTTCCTCTTAGACACGAGGTTGAATTTTCAATCGAGATTAAACCTAAGGTGTTACCAATATCCAAGAATCCGTATATAGTGGTTGTTGTGTAACTCTATGATCTAAAGAAATAACTATAATAGAATATTTATAATAGGTTCATACAACCAAGTTCTTCACCATGGGGTGCACTAGTCCTCCTCATCAAGAAGAAGGATGGGTCAATGTGCCTTTGTATTGATTATCCCGATCTCAACAAGATCACGATAAAGAACCAGTATTCTCCCCATTTGATTGACATCTTGTTAGATCAATTATGTGAAGCACAATACTTTTCCAATGTGGATCTATAGTTGGGATATTACCAAGTTAGGGTGAATAATGAAGATATCCTAAGACAATTTTTCGTACAAGGTACGGGAACTATGAGTTCATAGTGATGCATTTTGGGCTCACCAATGCTCCGTCAATATTCATGGACTTGATTAATAGAGTTTTTATATATTAACTTGAAATTTTTTTCATAGTATTAATAGATTATATTCTTATATACTCTAAAATGAAGGAGGAGCATGTGGAGTATCTAATCATTGTGCTAAAGACCTCACGAAAGGATAAGATTTATGCCAAATATAGAAAATGTGATTTCGGGTTGAAGGAAGCCTCATTATTTAGGAATATCATCATAAGAAATGGTATATATATAGATCCGTCAATGAAAGAAGAAATCGAAGGATGGATGAGGCCAAAATCCATTATAGAAATCTGTAGTTTCCTTGGATTAGCTGGGTACTATCATTTATTTGTAAGAAATTTCTCATGATTTTCAAACCCTCTAACCAAGCTAACTTGAAAGGGAGTCAAATTTTCTTGGAATGATGAATGTGAGGAGATCTTTAAGGAATTGAAAATGGGCCTTATCATTGCACCTATTCTCAAACTACCCACAAGTAGAGAACATTTTGTGGTATTCAGTGATACTTCGAAGAAGGTATAGGGATGTGTGTTAATGAAAAATGCAAAATTCATATCCTATGCTTCAAGAAAGTTTAAAGTTGACAAAAATAAATACCCAATGATTGATCTAAAGTTGGATGTAGTGATATTATCTTTTAAAGTATAGTGGAATCATCTATTTGGAGATAAGTGTAAAATATATATGGATAAAAAAGCCTCAAATATATATTCACATAGAAAAATATGAATATATTACAAATAAGATGGTTAGAGATGATAAAGGACTATGAATGATCAATTTTTTACCATCCTAGGAAATTAAATAAATTGGATGATTCTCTAAGTAGAAAGGATCCAACCATTCTATCATCAATGAGAACTGAGAGGGATCCAATCTTCTTAGATTTTAAAAGGATGGACATGGGAATCATAAAGGAAATAACATCATCAATCCTTTAACAAATTATTTATCAGCCATTTCATTTGGAAAGGTTAAAGGATGACAAAATAAATGATGTGGGAATTCAGAAGAAATTGGAAACTATAAGAAAAGTAAAATCCTTGGAGTTTAAAATTAATGAAGAATTAATTGAGATATTTTGGTCAAGACTATGCATTCTATCAAATCATAAGTTAAATAAGGAACTGTTGGATGATGCACATATTTTGAATTTCTCCATTCACCCAGGAAGCATAATGATCTATCAAGATCTTCATAAGAACTATTAGTGGGAAAATATGAAGAATGAGATCACCGAATATACACCATGGTGATTGGTATTCCACCAAGTGAAGGCTAAAAGGTATAAGTCTAAGAGGATGATGCAACCATTACCCATACCATCATGGAAATAGGAGAACATCACCATAGAATTTGTCACAAAAATTCTAAAGACATCCAGGGGAAACAATTATATATGGGTTGTTGTGGATCATCTTACAAATATAGCTCACTTTATTGAAATTAAGGAGGAATTCTCACTGGATCAACTTGCATGGATATATATTAGAGAAGTGGTAAGGCTACATGGAGTACCATTATTGATTGTATCCAATAGAGATCCGAGATTCACCTATAAGTTCTAAAAAAGTCTCCAACATGCTTTAAACACTGAGATAAAATTTAGTAAGCCCTATCATCCTCAAACTGATGACCAATCTGAGTGAACTATTCATAGGATAAAAGACATATTGTGAGAACATTCTATGGACTTCAAAAGAGTATGAGACCAACATATTCATTTGGTCGAGTTCTCTTACAAAAAAATCTTCCTCTCTAGCATCCAAACGACTTCCTATGAATATATTTATGGGAAGTGGTGTATAACACCTTCATGCTAGGATGAAGTTGGGGAACTAAAACTTCTAGGTCCTAAAATGGTTGAGGAAATGGCAGAAATGTTTAATACCATTCAATAGCATATCAAGGATACTCAGAGTTGAAAAAGAGATATGATGACAATCATTGAAGAGACCTAGAGTTTGATGTTGGAGACATGGTGTTCCTCTATATATATCCATGGAATAAAGTGATGAGATTTGGGAAGAAGGAAAAGATTAGTCCGAGGTTCATCAACCCTTTTAAGATCCTTGATTTCATCAGAGTGGTGGACTATCAATTAACACTCCAAACGAACCTATAAGAATTATATGATGTATTCCATGTATCCCCATTAAATAAGTACATTCCATACCTCTCACATGTAATCAATCTAGAGGTGGTATCATTGGAGAATGACCATTCCTATGAGGAGCAGCTGGGGAAGATCTTATATTATAGATAAATGTTTTTACAAAATAAGTCAATTCACCCTTTCAAAGTACTTTAGAGAAACTAAAAGTTTGAAGAAGTAATGTGGGAACCAGAGGAGGCAGTAAAGCAGAGTTAACCTCATCTTTTTTAGTGTGAAAATGAAAATTTTGAGGCAAAAATTTCTTAAGGGGGGAGGATTGTAACAACCCAAACTGTTATAAATAAAATTCCATTTTTTGATTTGTTTAAATTTCTCTTCTTGAAACACAGTTATAGAAAACAAATGAACTTATTTGGTTTTATTATATCCTATTAGATTTAAAATACCATTAATTATCATTAATATTGATAATATAGACGTTGAACTATGATTAAATGATTAGTATAAATATAGGGTTTTGATAAATCAAATTGACACAAAAAAAGAAAGTGATGGCCTAAACTAGTAGGATTATACCCTATGAATCCCATTTATTAGAGATTATGAGGGAAATATAATTTATGGGATTTTCCCTTGACTAATACCAAGATGAGATCAAACAACTCATGTGTGAGTGAAACTATTTATGGGAGAACTTCAAGCTCATCGAGATCACAACCAAAACCAGGTTTGCCGAACCACCCCATGAATGTCCCACCATCGCGCACTTTACTCTTATGATGTTTTATGGTGTATTTAAGGGATATGCACCAATATCCTATAATTATGAGTATATATATATATTTATAATAATTAATATATTTTTATCCTTTTATTGTTACTTTGTAAATGTTTTTTATTTTGATACAATAATGCACAATTTTTTTTGGTTAATATTCAAATTCAATTAGTGAATTTATGAATTAATGGAATTTTTAAATAAAAAATATTTTAAATTTTTCTATCAAATATAAATTATCATATAATTTTTATGAAGTCAAATTTAATTTTTATAAGTGTTCAAAAAATGTTATTGTCAAAAACCTGACATTTCTAAATAAATGTAAATTTTATCTAAAAAGTGAAAATTAAGATATTTAGAAAACTATTTAGATAAAATGAATATTATTTTTTGAATTATAATGTTGAAATTATCTAGATTTTAAGTTTTCTTAATTTTTTGAGACTTGAATTTTTGGGTAAAAATTAAATATCGTCTAAATATACTCTGTGTTTTAGGACGTCATAATGACCCAAAAGTTTTTTAATAATTAATATAAATGGAATACATGACCAAATATATGTCTTCCATTTAAAATAATGTTATTTTTAGTTCATTTGTCTTATTTTTTAAAGCCATTATGAATCCTCGAAAACTCATAATATATCTTATAGTTTTAAAATCGTTTCTTTAAGAGTGGGAGTCACCTCCACATAAGCAAGAGAATTATTTTAATAAATTAAGCCCTTTGACATATAAAATAATGAGAAAAAATCCATTTTGATTGAAACCATGGGAAACAACAATTTCATGGTTTGTGGTTTTGGATATTTTATTATGTAGAGTCCAAAACCTAAATAATAAAGAAATTCACCTCTTTTCTTATAAAACCCACACAAAATTCTATTTTTTTACTAAAAATTATTATATAATGACCATACTCTAACATACACTCTCTATAGTCCTCCCAATGTGCCATTAATCTCTTAATAATCCCCTCCCACACTTTTTAAGTCACACACTAAAGTAAGGGACCTTCTTCTCTTTCTTTCAATTCAAGTACCTTCTTTGGAAATTATCTTCTTAATTTAAAATTTTCATGATTTAATTTGTTTATAAAAACCCCATAATGTCCAATTGATTTAATTTTAATCAGGTATCATTTATTCTCCCTCATTTTGGCCCCCACCTAAGCTGTTACTATGCTGAAATTCCATAAGGGATTTCTCTCTTCTCATTTCCATTCTAGAAATCCTTTTAGGTTATGTCTATTAAATTCCATTTCTTTTTCTGGGAAATATTCTTACATATTCATATTACATTAAATTTAATGTATAAATTATGATATCTCTATTTTCACTCTCATTAATCCTCCCATGATCCTTTATTTACACCCATTACCATGCAAAAATTTTGCAAGGGATATTTTCCTTTCTCCTCTTTATTCAATTATCTTGTTTACCTTATGTATTTTATCTTAATTTAATTATAATGGGATATGTTATTCCATATACCCCTTGAATTAAAATTTATTTCCAAATGATTATATACCCCTTTCTCTATCATCAATCCCTTTTATGAATTTTTATGTAACACTTTTATGATGTTGATATTTCACCATGATTTTCCATGCCAAAAACATTATGTAATGAATACCATAACCATATTTCTATCAAAGGTATTAAACTTTATGCACATATACTTATTGATTTGGGACTTAAATTTATTTATTCCACATTCCATTATCATGGATATTTTTTTGATGATTAATGAATCTATATTGTATGATCTATGTAGCACAATTAAGCATGAGAATGAAATGAATATGATGGGTGTGCCCAGATAGAACTCCAATAAATTAGGTATTTTTTAGTATCATGATACATCACATTGGGATATATAGTTAACCTAATTACTTTATGGGGATTCTTACACTATGATTTATTTTTGGGTTTATCCTTGATGTATGTTTATGATTCAGTGTTTTAAGTTTTTTCCAGATTTCCCATTTTATGATGATCGTGATACATCATGCCTTGTTTTTCATGGTTTATTTATTCCTCATTGATAATCCTATTGGATAACATTTATAACTTATTCCATGTTTATTCCCTTACTATTATTTTTATCTCACCCCTTTTTTATGTATGTCCCTATGTTATCCAATGCAGTTTTATGTTCGAAGGAGTATTTCGAGCATGTTAAAGAAGTTTTCAATAAAAATGTTGTATTCAGATTTTATTTTGTTATGTAATGTACCCAATTCAAAATAAACTAGAATTATTGATATTATATCTTGTATTAAGTGTAATATTTTGTAATAAATTATTTTTTAGTGTGAAATAAATATATTGGTTATTATAACATCTTTCTGGGACTTTTAAAATGAAACTGAATTCCATGCTATTGTAAGAATTTCTCTATATCAACTTTTATTATAATGTTTGAACCAACCATTCTCCTGTTAATGTTTGAGATTATCTGTTGTTCCAGGATAATATCTCTGTTGATGTTCATCCCTTTGAGGAAACTATATTTTCTCTCAGTGACTAGAGAAGGTAAGTGATAGGTGTTACTAATGCTCTGGACTATGGACATCACCTTATATGAGAAGTTTAACATGATTATATAAACGAATTGGATAATGACAGTGGAAATAATGACCTTAAAAACAAGAACAAGGTTAGTAGTTGATGTATCTATTAGAAAAGAAACCCAAAAATGGTCTTTCATAACCTTAATGACCTCCTTCTTAATGATGTTTTTGGATTCATGGTAAAAGGACCCTAGAAACCATTAGGACCTAGAGTACTAATAGTATCAAGACTCTTGATGTATACTTGAATTTCAACATCATACAGGATGGATTTGAGACTAGAATTAATAATAGGATTGAATGAAATTAGGTTTCTGTAAAATAAGGGATCACCCTCTAACTGATTGGTGACCACATCCCTTTGCAAGTGTTGGGGAACTGATTGGATATTAGAAAATAATGACACTACAAGGGGCTATTAACAGAAAAATCAATAGCATTGAATCCATCCTCCAAAATCAATTTGAATTTCCCCAAAATATTTTTATCTATTATGAAATCAAGAAAGTAAGCCATGTTGTAGTGTCCTTACTTGGTCCACCTACCTCTAGATATCTCTCTGTTAGTTCTTTTGAAATCAAGAAAGATTTTCTCCAGTTGCTTCCACATGTGAGTGGAAAAAATAATAATGTACCATCATCACATTGGTTCTATAAGAGATTTTCTAAGGGATTGATTTCCACTTAGAAGGCATAAATGATACTAGTCATGTTTGGGATGGTGTAATTCCATGTGATGATATCACCCTTCAACCTTTGATTCATAAGTTGGAAATACACCCTAGAATTCCCCTATATTGGAGCCTTATAAGTGGCTCAAACCATATATTTAAATACATCCATGTACAACTAAAATATTTAAAAAAGGGACCTCTAACTAGATCCCCCCAAGATTTCAAACTAAAGAACTAATGGATAATAATTGTAGAGGGATCTCCATGTATATTTTAAATAAGTTCTTGAGAAGAGAGATACAACTTGTATGATGCCTAAGAATCTTATGAGTATTCTCCAAACTCTGCTGCTACCATTATTATTATTACACCCCAAGTAGTTATCTCCTCAAAACCCCAGATCTAGTAGATTATTGAGGGAAATAAACTATTGAAACTCCAACATAGAACTATTGGAATAGAGTAACCATCATTTTTGATATGATTGATCCAAGATTGTGTTAAAATAACCTCTTATAAACCAAGAATTGAATCCTATATTGAAGGAGAAAAGAGTCTCCCACAATAGTCTTCTTTCTATAATCTCACATTTAGCATAGATAACACTCATATAAAAGGATACAATATATTTAATAACCTTGGATGTGATGTGTTAATACTATATTCATATGACTAATGAAATTAATATTCTATTCCAATATCAATATATGGGAATATTATAACCTGATATAAACCCTTTATTTGATAAATTTGATATGGATAAAGAGGAATAAATAATAGAAACCCAAGATTCAATCTTATATGGTAATAAACATACCTAGAGATGGTAAGAACACTTGATAATTATTGAATCCATCTTGAAATTAGATGTATGAGATAAAGGGAGTAAAAAAGAATTCATGAAGGGTTTTTGAGGTTGAGCTACTATAGATGGTTGGGAGGAAAGAGGTATTTAAATTTTATTTTTAGAAAATTTAAAATAAATAAATTATATAATTTTAGTTCATAGACCAAAGGGTACCATATGGACTTATACTGGGTTCTTGGTGGCTCACTAACCAATTAGTACAATATCACCATAAGTCTAATGGGTTACTTGTGGGTTTTGGATCCCCAATATTCTTCACTGGGTACTTGATTGAAACTCCAAAATTATTTTAATTATGGTTTCCCACACTCAAACTCTAATTATCATCCAACCCTAAATATGATAAAATCATGTAAGAACAACCATAATAGTTTAATAAAAATATTAAAAAAATAATCAGAATCATACCTCAAAATATGGTGGTTATTATAAACTCTAAACCATGAGTTTATCTCCCTCAAGAAGTGTCTTGAAGCCTCTTTACTAAAATATCCTAGCCACATGAACCTCATATAAAATTTTCACCCCCATATTACTTCTTGAATGTGTTTATACATCCACTGTACATAAACTAGAGGAAATATATTCATCTAAAGTACCTTTTTATTGTGATCCAATATCTGCATTGGTCATGCCTTAAAAGACACATCCTGCTACAAATCAACATACTTACTATCAAAGACATGGTAGGGGTATTTTTCGTACATCTAGATCCAATACACATGAAATATGTCATTCTTCCTAAAAAATTCCCACAAACATTGGATAGAACATTTCATACTTCCTCGAGTATCGTGATCATCCTCTATAACTGCCCATCTATATATAGGTGATAAGATACACTAAGATTTATTCAAGATTATATCACCTTAAACAACCCTTATTGAAATTAGGATGTAAAAAATGTGTATCTATAATTATGCTTATGTGAACCCTATATAGGTTGAAATACCTCTAACATACATATCATACCCATATTATCCCCTAACTATGTTTCTCAGATGGATAACAAAATGAGAACTTTATCCATAGGCCTATAAAACCAAAAACAACATCATAAACCATGGTAGATCTTATAATACCCATTAATATTTCCATAATAATTTATTTTGAATTTAAAATTTTTAGTGTAAGTGGATAAATCACTCATCATAGACATTGGTTATTTACCTTTATCCTTAGAAAAGTGAGGCATGAAGATACACAACCTATAATTTCTATCATTATAATTGACAAAAAAACAACAACACCAAATATGATAGTACATATTTATAAATTATAGATTCACAAGCCATTAATATATGTAAGATTCCCTTATCAACTCCTTTCTCATAAACACATAAACAACCACCTTTCTGTGTACATTGATTACCCCATACTCATCCTGAGTCCACCCTAGAATATGGTCCACAAAATAGAATCTATCATGCATCATGAAGTAGTATAAATTAGACTACTAGATGTATTTAACCTAATTTAATATATAGGAAGTAAAAATAAGATGAGAAAATACACTCTTACTTATTCTATTATATTTAGGTGAAATTATAAGAAAAGGGTCATAAACCACCACTTCTCACTAGATTCCTAAACAACATGCTCATGGGATTTCCCATTAAGGGAATTATCCATGAAATTTCTCTTATTTTCAGAACATTATATCTCAAAGGTATAGAGGTTATCGACCAAATGTATCTATCATAGATTAAAATACTACTATGGAAATATTTTCCTCAATATATTTTAGTCGATATAAACAAAAAATATATCTTTGAAGAGATTTGGTGACAACGTTTCTAATTATAGTCTACAATGACTAATTATAAATTGTGGGTGGGGTAGTTAAACTCTTGATTCCCTAGTCAGTGAGAGATATAAGATACTACACTATCCTAATGTATTAACATGACCCCCAACTACCTCTTGAAGCATCATGGTAGATGATATAGAATTTACCTGAGATGGGTATGATTAGAATAAGTGTAAAAGAGAGTATCCCCTTTAAATCCTGAAATGTGGTCTCACATTGATTATTTAATTTTAAATCCACCATTTATTGGTTAGTCCTATCATATAATCTTCTAAGAAAGAGAAATTTTGAATGAAACATCAATAATAACCTACTAATCTTAAGCAACTTCTAATATAAAAAGAATTCTTAGGCCATTCCTAGGTTGTAACCACACCCAATTTCTCATCAACAGAAATCATAGGCTTAGATATTACATGACATAGGAATCACACCTATGAAATCCAAAAGTGGCACTTTGGGAGATTTTCATAAAGGTAATGTGCTTGAAGAGTGTGAAACATAATCTCTAAATATTCACCATATAACTTCTAGGTCTAATATTATACTTGGATATTATTTAAAAACACCTTGAAAAAAAAGTTTAGGTAAGGGAAATATCCATGAACACTAACAATGCATTCAGAAAACTAAATGAGATCACTAGAAACTCATAAAATTCATACATGCTCTTGAAATATGTTTGCTTGATATTATATATACTCACTCAAAGATGATGATAACTCAATCATAGTCAAATCATGGAGAACCATTAGGTTCCATTCAATTAATTAAACAATTGTATATCCATGGAAATAGATTCCCATTCTTCATAGTGATTTGATTCAACTTCCAATAGCCCTCACATATCCTCAAGTTTCCTTCACCTTTCTTGGAATACAAGACTTGTTCACCCCATGAATATATAATTTGATGTATAAATACTTTAAAATCAAGGTAATTAAGATGAATATTCAGATTCCTTAACTCGGTTGGTTTCATATGATACGAGGGTGTTGATATAAGATCAACCTTAGGAATGAGATTAATAGTGAATTGAATCTCTCTCTCTCAGGTGGGGATCCTAGTAATTATTGGAAAAAATATCCTTGAAATGGTTTAAACTGGAGGTAAAATTTGTGAAATCATTTTCAAATCATTCTAATTTCTGTACTAGCCATCTAGATAGGATAACACCCAACTTCTAAAGGTTCGGACTAGCTTAATCTACCCTAAAATACCATTATCATAAGATTGTAGACTATTTTCTAGAAAGATAAGAAAAATAAACTCACCTTCAATAGAAATCAATTAAATATAAAAAGTGATTCATTTAATCCATAAAAAATATTATGTTGAGGCTAAATATACCCAACATGAATAAATACCATAAATGGACACATAGACCAACCACCATGACACACACATGGAATCTTCTTACCTGATCTAATATCATTATAATAGGTGTGTCTAAAATTAATAACCTAGTAGAATACTATAATACCAACCAAAAATTACCCACTAGATAAAATGAAATAAAAAATAGCCTCCCCATATTAAAAAAGACATCTAATACAATAGAGATGACTAGAACAATACCTCTCACTATTGATAGTTACATGTCACTATCAACTAGGACTTGATCAGGCGTAAGAATATAACAAACTTCTAATCTGAGTCTCTGTCCATGGGACCCTTGAATTCCTTGTGACACAATACCCTATGGAACATACTACATCTTCCCCTTAGATCATTTCATACATATTTTACATGATTGTTTTGATGATTCCCTGCCATCTATCTAAGGAAACCCCACAATAAATCTTGAGAATCTTATGTCTGATGTGAGCCATATCCTGTACCCAACCACAAAAATATCCTACCATAGAATGATAAATATATCATCCTCCCAAAATTGTGAAACAAACTTATATAGATCAGACATACAGATAAAATATGAACCTGACCTCCTCCTTGAAAAAATATAATAATATCTCCCCATAAAGTAGGAAGTGAAGAACCCTTTCTGTTGTAATCTACCTCTCATCACCCTAGCACATCTACTCAGAGGGAGGTAGTATTCCCACTACTACACTCTTCATAATACCCTTCTTAATAATAAGGGACTTTAAAATAACCTCTAAATAGTATTTAAATCCAAACATCCATGCTCACTATCTAAGATATAACCGTAAGACACTATAAAACCCATGATCTTTTTGTGACTTATTCAATTCTAGAAATGGTGTAAAGTGGAGAAATCCTATAAAATGGGTAACATTGTTAGTAATTTAGAATCTTCCTTAATAAATATATGTAAACACTTATTCCATACCCCTCTTGATAAAATAAATAAATAAATCCCCAATAAATATATTTTGTAAGGCCTCCTATATCATTTACTCATTCTATTTCTCTTGAACCATAACATCCACACTGTCTAGCTAGATCTTAACGAATAAAATAGGCCACCTTCAGCCACTTATCCCTAGGAATCTCAACCTGATAAAAAATACTAAATATCTTATTAATATTTCCTTATAAATCCTATGGGATCCATTACCCGATAAAATAGGAGGATTCTTCATCTGCAAGCCTTTAGTGGAGTCCACTATAGTGGCCTCATCTCAGTGTACCCCATTACCTCCTGACAGTGATAGCCAAAACACCCTAACCTAAAATGGATAACCTCCTTACACTATAGGTATAACCTCAAGGACATGCTCTTCTCTTCACCCCTGATCAGTTGGGGATACCTCAGAGGAATCCTCAACTATTCCTCTATGTTTCTCTATATAACATCATCATGAAAACATAATTATGAAATTCCAAAAACTAGGTTCATAATCATTTATAGAAATATCATGATTTCACAATATTAAACAAAGTGTAGGCATAAAATCATGTAACACACCACCCAAACACATCACCCAAAATCATTTTTAACCTTTTAACATTACAAGGGTGCACACACTAAACTCACTATCTTCTCATCCTATGTAATCTTGCCTTACCCCTAGAAGAAATTATCAATACTCTATTATAATAATAACAAGGGACTATAACCCAAGAAAACTAACTAAGATTTAAATTTACATCACATATACATGTTTATATCATAATTATATCAAAATAGTAATCTCAAAAAATCCCCCACCATGGGTTGTAATCAAGTAGAATGAAACCAATAAATTATTAAAGAAAAATCAAATAATGAATTGTTGTTATTTAATTAATTAAAAAAATATCTTTTTAATTTTTTTTAATACACATACACATAAACATGCACATTTCATGTGAACCAAAATTCCAAATATGATGTATAAAATAACACCCAATTATCATGTTGGGACAAGTGTAAATAAATAAATAATAATAAAAATTCCATTTTGATAAAAGTTAAAAAACCATTACCTTAAAAACCAATAAAATAAAACTCATAATCCTAGTAACTTGGGGTTTCACTATAAAAGTGTTATTTAGAGACAATTATGGCTCTCAAACTATGTTTTGACCAATATAAATCCAATCCACCGATCTAAAAAACTAGAAGAAAAAAACAAGGAACTTTGATACCATTTTTAATGCCCCAACCTATGTTTATTAGTAAAAGATAGATTTACATGTATTGTCAATGAATATTTTTATATTCTAACGGTTTATGACCTATATAAAGGACTAATTCCATACACTATAGGAAGATATCATGAATAATAAATTAATAAAAGAGAGAAAAACCATAAAATAACACACATATTAATATGAAATCATACATATGTTCCAAAAATAAAAATAAAATCACCATGTAATAACAAAAATGATAACCCATGATAGTCATGCATCCATAGTGAAAAGAATTATCTCTGAATATGGTCAATAATATACATGGTAATAATAAAAGAAATAAAATATATTAGGGTTTATTATAAAAAGGTCCAAGATCATATACCGAAACCTCCTCCATCTCTATGTGAATATTTCATAGATAAACCACTTTTAACAATGGTTTCCCCTTTCTTGAATCTTGAACATTGAAATATACACATCCACCAAGGTGTATGTGTGTGGGGTGAGTATAAAACTTATCAGGACACCACCAATGAGACATTAACATTAATCTAATGATATATGTGAGTGAATATAATAAATAATAAATAAGTCGACATAAAAAATACCCCCAGGTTAGGTAATATTGTACTAATCAGGCCTCTATGAACCTTGACCTTACCTTCTTGATCAATTTTGATGAAATTAATGGTTATATTCCATAGAATACTAAGAACAAAAACCATGATGAGAATATAACAAACCATCCTATATGAAAATAACAAGGTTAACACCCAAATTTGAGGATAGTGTAACATATCTAATCTATTAGTAAATAACTATAAACATAATGGAATAGAACTCTTATACTAACCTCTAGCATCCAAATAAATGGGAAAATGAAACCATATATGTGGAGGGTGTAATATAACCAACCTCACGACAACCACATCGAGGGAAACATGAATCACATTCCCTTACGCAACATCCACCATAACAAGAATGGAATCTAAATAATGGGGAGGGAATAATATAACCAATATCTCAAGAACACCCAAGCACACAAGCTAATAAATCCATAAAACCATTCTCATGATAAAGAAATAAAATCCCAAATATACAAAAGTTATAACATGAATGAATTAGAAGTACCCATGGTGTCAATATCTCACTAAGACAATATAGTATCTAACAACCCTTAGCATGAAACATCATTTTACTTAAATCAACTTATTATAGATTTTATGCCGTTGGGAAAACTCTAAATGAACACATCATCTATACTCAAGATAACAAGTTATCTATTAATATTATACACCCTTTAACATGAGAAATATCATTAAATACAGTAAATTACTAAGGTAGAACTCAAATCAGAACTTCTAATCATCAACACTAAACTTAGTTCTTAATTAATAATAACCTACAAACCACTCCCATATTCCCTTTAATTTTATAATTTGGTTCCAACAAGGATCAAACAATCTCAAAATAATACCTAGGGATAGTTCAAACTCTATAAAACCCACAATAAATACCAAGATATCTAAGAAGGATCACCCTGTATACTTATTTAAACCCACATATTTGGTAGTTCATAAAAACATACATAGATAGCGGTGAATGTTAATAACCACCTACCATGAGACTCTACGAATAATATCATTAAATAAATCATCTAATATATCTTCAATCAATAGGAATCCAATAACTATAAATAAACCCTTTATTTTAGGTATTTGAGGTAGAGAAAGTGGAAAAGAAGAGAAACCCAATATTGATGCTTAAATGAACTTAGTATTACCCTGTGATGATGAAATCAATTGACAATTCTCGAATCTAACTTGAAATGAGGTGTGAATAATTAAGAGAGTAGAGGAGAATCCATAGAAGAATCTAGTATCTATATAGTGTATCCATATGGGATAAGGGGTGTATTTAAAGTGGTTCTTTATAAAATTTATAAAAATATCAATATAGAATTGATGTTCACATATCATTAGGTACTTAATGGAATTATGTAGGGTGCTCAGTGGATCACTGACCAGTAAGTACAGACTTGCTGACTAGCCGGTAGCGAACCTTGGGGATTTTCCTAGGATTCATCACTTGTATCGAGTGGAACCTACAACTATATTTCCATTATGGTTCTCCTACACCCAACCTAAAATTATCTTCTAACCCCAGTAAGATACTAAACTCATATAAAAATAATTATAATAAATTAATAAAATAACAAAAACCTAATATGGTCTATACTATAAAATCTAGGTGTTGTTATAATAAATTCCATATTGGTTAATAAAACTCCACTATATAATTCGAAATATATCCATTCAACCCTAAGGAATCCAATATTTATGTTAGGAATAGTAAATGTATCAAAGTTTGAAGGTTTATATATAGGTCACCTTATTAAAAACATGTATTAGAGATTAATATAATACATTTACCTAAAGTATATCAATGAAATTAAATATGGTATAGTTAAGTTCAACATTTCAAACTGCAAGTTATAATTTTCTCCCATGAGTAAAATCTTTATCTCTATATGAGTCACTAATTACACTAATATTAATATATTGTCATAAATTGTACCTTTCTACGATGATCATCAATTAATAATTTCAAAAATATTTATCTATAAGGGGTTATTTATTATTCTTCCTTCTTTTTATAATACCACAAAAATGAATACATAATAGGATACAATTTTTTTTCTCAAAACATGACATAGTTATATACATTTATAAAAAAAAATATATACATTAAAATTCACTACTATATATAAGGCCATTAGCGACCGCCATTGGCGGTCGCCAAAGGGCTTTAGCGGCCGCGCGGCGACCGCCAATGGCGGTCGCTGTTGCCTCGTCGCTAGAGGCCTTTAGCGACCGCCAACGGCGGTCGCTATAGGTGCCCCGCAGGTCGGCCTTCAGCGACTGCTTGGCGGTCGCTGAAGGCCCTCTGCCCGGTACGCTATAGCGACCGCCTATGGCGGTCGCTATTCTAAAAAAAAAAAATTTTTAAAATTTTTTTTATTGAATTGAATATAAATATATATATATATATATATAATATATTTTAAATGTTTTAATATATATTTAATATATATATAATATCAAATCATTCTGCTATAATATATATATACTATTAAATACAATATTTTAAATACAAATCATTGTGCTATAATATATATATACTATTAAATACAATATTTTAAATACAAATCATTGTGCTATAAATATATATATATATATACTATTAAATACAATATTTTAAATATATATATATATACTATTAAATACAATATTTTAAATATATATATATATATATAATATATTTTAAATGTTTTAATATATATTTAATATATATTTAATATATATATAATATCAAATCATTGTGCTATAATAATTTAAAAACTTTGATTCAAGAAATAATCTCATTTCAGGTCGTTCGGAGCACGTTTGCTCCGAATCGGACCGCCGCACGCCGTTTTGGTATTTAACGGCGCCGGAAACGCGTTTCCGGCCGCCGCGGTCACACGGCACCTCCGAATGAGGTTCCGTCTGGCCAACCAGTTCACAATTGACGCCCCGGATGTTGTCGTACGGTTTCGTGGCATTCGGAAGTCGTTCGGGTGGTTTTGACCCCCCAACGCGCCATTTCAGCGCGCGCCGCGCTGCTGAAAACGACACAATCGGGCGTGCCGCGCGCACCGCACGTCCGATGGACGTGCGGCCTCCTACTTCATCTCAGGAATAATATTCCTATCGTTCTCGTGCGGTTTCAGGTCGTTCGGAGCACGTTTGCTCCGAATCGGACCGCCGCACGCCGTTTTGGTGTTTAACGGCGCCAGAAACGCGTTTCCGGCCGCCGCGGTCACACGACACCTCCGAATGAGGTTCCGTCTGGCCGACCATTTCACAATTGATGCCCCGGATGTTGTCGTACGGTTTCGTGGCATTCGGAGGTCGTTCGGGTGGTTTTGACCCCCCAACGCGCCATTTCAGCGCGCGCCGCGCTGCTGAAAACGACACAATCGGGCGTGCCGCGCGCACCGCACGTCCGATGGACGTGCGGCCTCCTCCTGCATCTCAGGAATAATATTCCTATCGTTCTCGGGCGATTTCAGGTCGTTCGGAGCACGTTTGCTCTGAATCGGACCGCCGCACGCCGTTTTGGTGTTTAACGGCGCCGGAAACGCGTTTCCGGCCGCCGCGGTCACACGGCACCTCCGAATGAGGTGCCGTCTGGCCGACCATTTCACAATTGACGCCCCGGATGTTGTCGTACGGTTTCGTGGAATTCAGAGGTCGTTCGGGTGGTTTTGACCCCCCAACGCGCCATTTCAGCGCGCGCCGCGCTGCTGAAAACGACACAATCGGGCGTGCCGCGCGCACCGCACGTCTGATGGACGTGCGGCCTCCTCCTGCATCTCAGGAATAATATTCCTATCATTCCCGTGCGGTTTCAGGTCGTTCGGAGCACGTTTGCTCCGAATCGGACCGCCGCACGCCGTTTTGGTGTTTAACGGCGCCGGAAACGCGTTTCCGGCCGCCGCGGTCACACGGAACCTCCGAATGAGGTGCCGTCTGGCCTACCATTTCACAATTGACGCCCCGGATGTTTTCGTACGGTTTCGTGGCATTCGAAGGTCGTTCGGGTGGTTTTGACCCCCCAACGCGCCATTTCAGCGCGCGCCGCGCTGCTGAAAACGACACAATCGGGCGTGCCGCGCGCACCGCACGTCCGATGGTCGTGCGGCCTCCTACTGCATCTCAGGAATAATATTCCTATCGTTCCCGTGCGGTTTCAGGTCGTTCGGAGCACGTTTGCTCCGAATCGGACCGCCGCACGCCGTTTTGGTGTTTAACGGCGCCGGAAACGCGTTTCCGGCCGCCGCGGTCACACGGCACCTCCGAATGAGGTGCCGTCTGGCCGACCATTTCACAATTGACGCCCCGGATGTTGTCGTACGGTTTCGTGGCATTCGGAGGTCGTTCGGGTGGTTTTGACCCCCCAACGCGCCATTTCAGCGCGCGCCACGCTGCTGAAAACGACACAATCGGGCGTGTCGCGCGCACCGCATGTCCGATGGACGTGCGGCCTCCTCCTGCATCTCAGGAATAATATTCCTATCGTTCCCGTGCGGTTTCAGGTCGTTCGGAGCACGTTTGCTCCGAATCGGACCGCCGCACGCCGTTTTGGTGTTTAACGGCGCCGGAAACGCGTTTCCGGCCGCCGCGGTCACACGGCACCTCCGAATGAGGTGCCGTCTGGCCGACCATTTCACAATTGACGCCCCGGATGTTGTCGTACGGTTTCGTGGCATTCGGAGGTCGTTCGGGTGGTTTTGACCCCCCAACGCGCCATTTCAGCGCGCGCCGCGCTGCTGAAAACGACACAATCGGGCGTGCCGCGCGCACCGCACGTCCGATGGACGTGCGGCCTCCTCCTGCATCTCAGGAATAATATTCATATCGTTCCCGTGCGGTTTCAGGTCGTTCGGAGCACGTTTGCTTCGAATCGGACCGCCGCACGCCGTTTTGGTGTTTAACGGCGCCGGAAACGCGTTTCCGGCCGCCGCGGTCACACAGCACCTCCGAATGAGGTGCCGTCTGGCCGACCATTTCACAATTGACGCCCCGGATGTTGTCGTACGGTTTCGTGGCATTCGGAGGTCGTTCGGGTGGTTTTGACCCCCCAACGCGCCATTTCAGCGTGCGCCGCGCTGCTGAAAACGACACATTCGGGCGTGCCGCGCGCACCGCACGTCCGATGGACGTGCGGCCTCCTCCTGCATCTCAGGAATAATATTCCTATCGTTCTCGTGCGGTTTCAGGTCGTTCGGAGCACGTTTGCTCCGAATCGGACCGCCGCACGCCGTTTTGGTGTTTAACGGCGCCGGAAACACGTTTCCGGCCGCCGCGGTCACACGGCACCTCCGAATGAGGTGCCGTCTAGCCGACCATTTCACAATTGACGCCCCGGATGTTGTCGTACGGTTTCGTGGCATTCGGAGGTCGTTCGGGTGGTTTTGACCCCCCAACGCGCCATTTCAGCGCGCGCCGCGCTGCTGAAAACGACACAATCGGGCGTGCCGCGCGCACCGCACGTCCGATGGACGTGCGGCCTCCTCCTGCATCTCAGGAATAATATTCCTATCGTTCCCGTGCGGTTTCAGGTCGTTCGGAGGACGTTTGCTCCGAATCGGACCGCCGCACGCCGTTTTGGTGTTTAACGTCGCCGGAAACGCGTTTCCGGCCGCCGCGGTCACACGGCACCTCCGAATGAGGTGCCGTCTGGCCGACCATTTCACAATTGACGCCCCGGATGTTGTCGTACGGTTTCGTGGCATTCGGAGGTCGTTCGGGTGGTTTTGACCCCCAACGCGCCATTTCAGCGCGCGCCGCGCTGCTGAAAATGACACAATCGGGCGTGCCGCGCGCACCGCACGTCCGATGGACGTGCGGCCTCCTCCTGCATCTCAGGAATAATATTCCTATCGTTCCCGTGCGGTTTCAGGTCGTTCGGAGCACGTTTGCTCCGAATCGGACCGCCGCACGCCGTTTTGGTGTTTAACGGCGCCGGAAACGCGTTTCCGGCCGCCGCGGTCACACGGCACCTCCGAATGAGGTGCCGTCTGGCCGAACATTTCACAATTGACGCCCCGGATGTTGTCGTACGGTTTCGTGGCATTCGGAGGTCGTTCGGGTGGTTTTGACCCCCCAACGCGCCATTTCAGCGCGCGCCGCGCTGCTGAAAACGACACAATCGGGCGTGCCGCGCGCACCGCACGTCCGATGGTCGTGCGGCCTCCTCCTGCATCTCAGGAATAATATTCCTATCGTTCCCGTGCGGTTTCAGGTCGTTCGGAGCACGTTTGCTCCGAATCGGACCGCCGCACGCCGTTTTGGTGTTTAACGGCGCCGGAAACGCGTTTCCGGCCGCCGCGGTCACACGGCACCTCCGAATGATGTGCCGTCTGGCCGACCATTTCACAATTGACGCCCCGGATGTTGTCGTACGGTTTCGTGGCATTCGGAGGTCGTTCGGGTGGTTTTGACCCCCCAACGCGCCATTTCAGCGCGCGCCGCGCTGCTGAAAACGACACAATCGGCCGTGCCGCGCGCACCGCACGTCCGATGGACGTGCTGCCTCCTCCTGCATCTCAGGAATAATATTCCAATCGTTCCCGTGTGGTTTCAGGTCGTTCGGAGCACGTTTGCTCCGAATCGGACCGCCGCACGCCGTTTTGGTGTTTAACGGCGCCGGAAACGCGTTTCCGGCCTCCGCGGTCACACGGCACCTCCGAATGAGGTGCCGTCTGGCCGACCATTTCACAATTGACGCCCCGGATGTTGTCGTACGGTTTCGTGGCATTCGGAGGTCATTCGGGTGGTTTTGACCCCCCAACGCGCCATTTCAGCGCGCGCCGCGCTGCTGAAAACGACACAATCGGGCGTGCCACGCGCACCGGACGTCCGATGGTCGTGCGGCCTCCTCCTGCATCTCAGGAATAATATTCCTATCGTTCCCGTGCGGTTTCAGGTCGTTCGGAGCACGTTTGCTCCGAATCGGACCGCCGCACGCCGTTTTGGTGTTTAACGGCGCCGGAAACGCGTTTCCGGCCGCCGCGGTCACACGGCACCTCCGAATGAGGTGCCGTCTGGCCGACCATTTTACAATTGACGCCCCGGATGTTGTCGTACGGTTTCGTGGCATTCGGAGGTCGTTCTGGTGGTTTTGACCCCCCAACGCGCCATTTCAGCGCGCGCCGCGCTGCTGAAAACGACACAATCGGGCGTGCCGCGCGCACCGCACGTCCGATGGACGTGCGGCCTCCTCCTGCATCTCAGGAATAATATTCCTATCGTTCCCGTGCGGTTTCAGGTCGTTCGGAGCACGTTTGCTCTGAATCGGACCGCCGCATGCCGTTTTGGTGTTTAACGGCGCCGGAAACGCGTTTCTGGCCGCCGCGGTCACACGGCACCTCCGAATGAGGTGCCGTCTGGCCGACCATTTCACAATTGACGCCCCAGATGTTGTCGTACGGTTTCGTGGCATTCGGAGGTCGTTCAGGTGGTTTTGACCCCCCAACGCGCCATTTCAGCGCGCGCCGCGCTGCTGAAAACGACACAATCGGGCGTGCCGCGCGCACCGCACGTCCGATGGTCGTACGGCCTCCTCCTGCATCTCAGGAATAATATTCCTATTGTTCCCGTGCGGTTTCAGGTCGTTTGGAGCACGTTTGCTCCGAATCGGACCGCCGCACGCCGTTTTGGTGTTTAACGGCGCCAGAAACGCGTTTCCGGCCGCCGCGGTCACACGGCACCTCCGAATGAGGTGCCGTCTGGCCGACCATTTCAAAATTGACGCCCCGGATGTTGTCGTACGGTTTCGTGGCATTCGGAGGTCGTTCGGGTGGTTTTGACCCCCCAACGCGCCATTTCAGCGCGCGCCGCGCTGCTGAAAACGACACAATCGGGCGTGCCGCGCGCACCGCACGTCCGATGGACGTGCGGCCTCCTCCTGCATCTCAGGAATAATATTCCTATCGTTCCCGTGCGGTTTCAGGTCGTTTGGAGCACGTTTGCTCCGAATCGGACCGCCGCACGCCGTTTTGGTGTTTAACGGCGCCGGAAACGCGTTTCCGGCCACCGCGGTCACACGGCACCTCCGAATGAGGTGCCGTCTGGCCGACCATTTCACAATTGACGCCCCGGATGTTGTCGTACGGTTTCGTGGCATTTGGAGGTCGTTCGGGTGGTTTTGACCCCCCAACGCGTCATTTCAGCGCGCGCCGCGCTGCTGAAAACGACACAATCGGGCGTGCCGCGCGCACCGCACGTCCGATGGTCGTGCGGCCTCCTACTGAATCTCAGGAATAATATTTCTATCGTTCCCGTGCGGTTTCAGGTCGTTCGGAGCACGTTTGCTCCGAATCGGACCGCCGCACGCCGTTTTGGTGTTTAACGGCGCCGGAAACGCGTTTCCGGCCGCCGCGGTCACACGGCACCTCCGAATGAGGTGCCGTCTGGCCGAACATTTCACAATTGACGCCCCGGATGTTTTCGTACGGTTTCGTGGCATTCGGAGGTCGTTCGGGTGGTTTTGACCCCCCAACGCGCCATTTCAGCGCGCGCCGCGCTGCTGAAAACGACACAATCGGGCGTGCCGCGCGCACCGCACGTCCGATGGACGTGCGGCCTCCTCCTGCATCTCAGGAATAATATTCATATCGTTCCCGTGCGGTTTCAGGTCGTTCGGAGCACGTTTGCTCCGAATCGGACCGCCGCACGCCGTTTTGGTGTTTAACGGCGCCGGAAACGCGTTTCCGGCCGCCGCGGTCACACAGCACCTCCGAATGAGGTGCCGTCTGGCCGACCATTTCACAATTGACGCCCCGGATGTTGTCGTACGGTTTCGTGGCATTCGGAGGTCGTTCGGGTGGTTTTGACCCCCCAACGCGCCATTTCAGCGCGCGCCGCGCTGCTGAAAACGACACAATCGGGCGTGCCGCGCGCAACCGCACGTCCGATGGACGTGCGGCCTCCTTCTGCATCTCAGGAATAATATTCCTATCGTTCTCGTGCGGTTTCAGGTCGTTCGGAGCACGTTTGCTCCGAATCGGACCGCCGCACGCCGTTTTGGTGTTTAACGGCGCCGGAAACACGTTTCCGGCCGCCGCAGGTCACACGACACCTCCGAATGAGGTTCCGTCTGGCCGACCATTTCACAATTGACGCCCCGGATGTTGTCGTACGGTTTCGTGGCATTCGGAGGTCGTTCGGGTGGTTTTGACCCCCCAACGCGCCATTTCAGCGCGCGCCGCGCTGCTGAAAACGACACAATCGGGCGTGCCGCGCGCACCGCACGTCCGATGGACGTGCGGCCTCCTCCTGCATCTCAGGAATAATATTCCTATCATTCCCGTGCGGTTTCAGGTCGTTCGGCAGCACGTTTGCTCCGAATCGGACCGCCGCACGCCGTTTTGGTGTTTAACGTCGCCGGAAACGCGTTTCGGCCGGCCGCGGTCACACGGCACCTCCGAATGAGGTGCCGTCTGGCCGACCATTTCACAATTGACGCCCCGGATGTTGTCGTACGGTTTCGTGGCATTCGGAGGTCGTTCGGGTGGTTTTGACCCCCAACGCTCCATTTCAGCGCGCGCCGCGCTGCTGAAAACGACACAATCGGGCGTGCCGCGCGCACCCGCACGTCCGATGGACGAGCGGCCTCCTCCTGCATCTCAGGAATAATATTCCTATCGTTCCGTGCGGTTTCAGGTCGTTCGAGCACGTTTGCTCCGAATCGGACCGCCGCACGCCGTTTTGGTGTTTAACGGCGCCGAAACGCGTTTCCGGCCGCCGCGGTCACACGGCACCTCCGAATGAGGTGCGTCTGGCCGAACATTTCACAATTGACGCCCGGATGTTTTCGTACGGTTTCGTGGCATTCGGAGGTCGTTCGGGTGGTTTTGACCCCCCAACGCGCCATTTCAGCGCGCGCCGCGCTGCTGAAAACGACACAATCGGGCGTGCCGCGCGCACCGCACGTCCGATGGTCGTGCGGCCTCCTCCTGCATCTCAGGAATAATATTCCTATCGTTCCCGTGCGGTTTTCAGGTCGTACGGAAGCACGTTTGCTCGAATCGGACCGCCGCACGCCGTTTTGGTGTTTAACGGCGCCGGAAACGCGTTTCCGGCCGCCGCGGTCACACGGCACTCCGAATGAGGTGCCGTCTGGCCGACCATTTCACAATTGACGCCCCGGATGTTGTCGTACGGTTTCGTGGCATTCGGAGGTCGTTCGGGTGGTTTTGACCCCCAACGCGCCATTTTAGCGCGCGCCGCGCTGCTGAAAACGACACAATCGGGCGTGCCGCGCGCACCGCACGTCCGATGGACATGCGGCCTCCTCCTGCATCTCAGAAATAATATTCCTATCGTTCCCGTGCGGTTTCAGGTCGTTCGGTAGCACGTTTGCTCCGAATCGGACCGCCGCACGCCGTTTTGGTGTTTAACGGCGCCGGAAACGCGTTTCCGGCCGCCGCGGTCACACGGCACCTCCGAATGAGGTGCCGTCTGGCCGACCATTTCACAATTGACGCCCCGGATGTTGTCGTACGGTTTCGTGAATTCAGAGGTCGTTCGGGTGGTTTTGACCCCCCAACGCGCCATTTCAGCGCGCGCCGCGCTGCTGAAAACGACACAATCGGGCGTGCCGCGCGCACCGCACGTCTGATGGACGTGCGGCCTCCTCCTGCATCTCAGGAATAATATTCCTATCATTCCCGTGCGGTTTCAGGTCGTTCGGAGCACGTTTGCTCCGAATCGGACCGCCGCACGCCGTTTTGGTGTTTAACGGCGCCGGAAACGCGTTTCCGGCCGCCGCGGTCACACGGAACCTCCGAATGAGGTGCCGTCTGGCCTACCTTTTCACAATTGACGCCCCGGATGTTTTCGTACGGTTTCGTGCATTCGAAGGTCCGTTCGGGTGGTTTTGACCCCCCAACGCGCCATTTCAGCGCGCGCCGCGCTGCTGAAAACGACACAATCGGGCGTGCCGCGCGCACCGCACGTCCGATGGACGTGCGGCCTCCTCCTGCATCTCAGGAATAATATTCCTATCGTTCCCGTGCGGTTTCAGGTCGTTCGGAGCACGTTTGCTCCGAATCGGACCGCCGCACGCCGTTTTGGTGTTTAACGGCGCCGGAAACGCGTTTCCGGCCGCCGCGGTCACACGGCACCTCCGAATGAGGTGCCGTCTGGCCGAACATTTCACAATTGACGCCCCGGATGTTGTCGTACGGTTTCGTGGCATTCGGAGGTCGTTCGGGTGGTTTTGACCCCCCAACGCGCCATTTCAGCGCGCGCCGCGCTGCTGAAAACGACACAATCGGGCGTGCCGCGCGCACCGCACGTCCGATGGTCGTGCGGCCTCCTCCTGCATCTCAGGAATAATATTCCTATCGTTCCCGTGCGGTTTCAGGTCGTTCGGAGCACGTTTGCTCCGAATCGGACCGCCGCACGCCGTTTTGGTGTTTAACGGCGCCGGAAACGCGTTTCCGGCCGCCGCGGTCACACGGCACCTCCGAATGATGTGCCGTCTGGCCGACCATTTCACAATTGACGCCCCGGATGTTGTCGTACGGTTTCGTGGCATTCGGAGGTCGTTCGGGTGGTTTTGACCCCCCAACGCGCCATTTCAGCGCGCGCCGCGCTGCTGAAAACGACACAATCGGCCGTGCCGCGCGCACCGCACGTCCGATGGACGTGCTGCCTCCTCCTGCATCTCAGGAATAATATTCCAATCGTTCCCGTGTGGTTTCAGGTCGTTCGGAGCACGTTTGCTCCGAATCGGACCGCCGCACGCCGTTTTGGTGTTTAACGGCGCCGGAAACGCGTTTCCGGCCTCCGCGGTCACACGGCACCTCCGAATGAGGTGCCGTCTGGCCGACCATTTCACAATTGACGCCCCGGATGTTGTCGTACGGTTTCGTGGCATTCGGAGGTCATTCGGGTGGTTTTGACCCCCCAACGCGCCATTTCAGCGCGCGCCGCGCTGCTGAAAACGACACAATCGGGCGTGCCACGCGCACCGGACGTCCGATGGTCGTGCGGCCTCCTCCTGCATCTCAGGAATAATATTCCTATCGTTCCCGTGCGGTTTCAGGTCGTTCGGAGCACGTTTGCTCCGAATCGGACCGCCGCACGCCGTTTTGGTGTTTAACGGCGCCGGAAACGCGTTTCCGGCCGCCGCGGTCACACGGCACCTCCGAATGAGGTGCCGTCTGGCCGACCATTTTACAATTGACGCCCCGGATGTTGTCGTACGGTTTCGTGGCATTCGGAGGTCGTTCTGGTGGTTTTGACCCCCCAACGCGCCATTTCAGCGCGCGCCGCGCTGCTGAAAACGACACAATCGGGCGTGCCGCGCGCACCGCACGTCCGATGGACGTGCGGCCTCCTCCTGCATCTCAGGAATAATATTCCTATCGTTCCCGTGCGGTTTCAGGTCGTTCGGAGCACGTTTGCTCTGAATCGGACCGCCGCATGCCGTTTTGGTGTTTAACGGCGCCGGAAACGCGTTTCTGGCCGCCGCGGTCACACGGCACCTCCGAATGAGGTGCCGTCTGGCCGACCATTTCACAATTGACGCCCCAGATGTTGTCGTACGGTTTCGTGGCATTCGGAGGTCGTTCAGGTGGTTTTGACCCCCCAACGCGCCATTTCAGCGCGCGCCGCGCTGCTGAAAACGACACAATCGGGCGTGCCGCGCGCACCGCACGTCCGATGGTCGTACGGCCTCCTCCTGCATCTCAGGAATAATATTCCTATTGTTCCCGTGCGGTTTCAGGTCGTTTGGAGCACGTTTGCTCCGAATCGGACCGCCGCACGCCGTTTTGGTGTTTAACGGCGCCAGAAACGCGTTTCCGGCCGCCGCGGTCACACGGCACCTCCGAATGAGGTGCCGTCTGGCCGACCATTTCAAAATTGACGCCCCGGATGTTGTCGTACGGTTTCGTGGCATTCGGAGGTCGTTCGGGTGGTTTTGACCCCCCAACGCGCCATTTCAGCGCGCGCCGCGCTGCTGAAAACGACACAATCGGGCGTGCCGCGCGCACCGCACGTCCGATGGACGTGCGGCCTCCTCCTGCATCTCAGGAATAATATTCCTATCGTTCCCGTGCGGTTTCAGGTCGTTTGGAGCACGTTTGCTCCGAATCGGACCGCCGCACGCCGTTTTGGTGTTTAACGGCGCCGGAAACGCGTTTCCGGCCACCGCGGTCACACGGCACCTCCGAATGAGGTGCCGTCTGGCCGACCATTTCACAATTGACGCCCCGGATGTTGTCGTACGGTTTCGTGGCATTTGGAGGTCGTTCGGGTGGTTTTGACCCCCCAACGCGTCATTTCAGCGCGCGCCGCGCTGCTGAAAACGACACAATCGGGCGTGCCGCGCGCACCGCACGTCCGATGGTCGTGCGGCCTCCTACTGAATCTCAGGAATAATATTTCTATCGTTCCCGTGCGGTTTCAGGTCGTTCGGAGCACGTTTGCTCCGAATCGGACCGCCGCACGCCGTTTTGGTGTTTAACGGCGCCGGAAACGCGTTTCCGGCCGCCGCGGTCACACGGCACCTCCGAATGAGGTGCCGTCTGGCCGAACATTTCACAATTGACGCCCCGGATGTTTTCGTACGGTTTCGTGGCATTCGGAGGTCGTTCGGGTGATTTTGACCCCCCAACGCGCCATTTCAGCGCGCGCCGCGCTGCTGAAAACGACACAATCGGGCGTGCCGCGCGCACCGCACGTCCGATGGACGTGCGGCCTCCTCCTGCATCTCAGGAATAATATTCATATCGTTCCCGTGCGGTTTCAGGTCGTTCGGAGCACGTTTGCTCCGAATCGGACCGCCGCACGCCGTTTTGGTGTTTAACGGCGCCGGAAACGCGTTTCCGGCCGCCGCGGTCACACAGCACCTCCGAATGAGGTGCCGTCTGGCCGACCATTTCACAATTGACGCCCCGGATGTTGTCGTACGGTTTCGTGGCATTCGGAGGTCGTTCGGGTGGTTTTGACCCCCCAACGCGCCATTTCAGCGCGCGCCGCGCTGCTGAAAACGACACAATCGGGCGTGCCGCGCGCACCGCACGTCCGATGGACGTGCGGCCTCCTTCTGCATCTCAGGAATAATATTCCTATCGTTCTCGTGCGGTTTCAGGTCGTTCGGAGCACGTTTGCTCCGAATCGGACCGCCGCACGCCGTTTTGGTGTTTAACGGCGCCGGAAACACGTTTCCGGCCGCCGCGGTCACACGACACCTCCGAATGAGGTTCCGTCTGGCCGACCATTTCACAATTGACGCCCCGGATGTTGTCGTACGGTTTCGTGGCATTCGGAGGTCGTTCGGGTGGTTTTGACCCCCCAACGCGCCATTTCAGCGCGCGCCGCGCTGCTGAAAACGACACAATCGGGCGTGCCGCGCGCACCGCACGTCCGATGGACGTGCGGCCTCCTCCTGCATCTCAGGAATAATATTCCTATCATTCCCGTGCGGTTTCAGGTCGTTCGGAGCACGTTTGCTCCGAATCGGACCGCCGCACGCCGTTTTGGTGTTTAACGTCGCCGGAAACGCGTTTCCGGCCGCCGCGGTCACACGGCACCTCCGAATGAGGTGCCGTCTGGCCGACCATTTCACAATTGACGCCCCGGATGTTGTCGTACGGTTTCGTGGCATTCGGAGGTCGTTCGGGTGGTTTTGACCCCCCAACGCTCCATTTCAGCGCGCGCCGCGCTGCTGAAAACGACACAATCGGGCGTGCCGCGCGCACCGCACGTCCGATGGACGAGCGGCCTCCTCCTGCATCTCAGGAATAATATTCCTATCGTTCCCGTGCGGTTTCAGGTCGTTCGGAGCACGTTTGCTCCGAATCGGACCGCCGCACGCCGTTTTGGTGTTTAACGGCGCCGAAAACGCGTTTCCGGCCGCCGCGGTCACACGGCACCTCCGAATGAGGTGCCGTCTGGCCGAACATTTCACAATTGACGCCCCGGATGTTTTCGTACGGTTTCGTGGCATTCGGAGGTCGTTCGGGTGGTTTTGACCCCCCAACGCGCCATTTCAGCGCGCGCCGCGCTGCTGAAAACGACACAATCGGGCGTGCCGCGCGCACCGCACGTCCGATGGTCGTGCGGCCTCCTCCTGCATCTCAGGAATAATATTCCTATCGTTCCCGTGCGGTTTCAGGTCGTTCGGAGCACGTTTGCTCCGAATCGGACCGCCGCACGCCGTTTTGGTGTTTAACGGCGCCGGAAACGCGTTTCCGGCCGCCGCGGTCACACGGCACCTCCGAATGAGGTGCCGTCTGGCCGACCATTTCACAATTGACGCCCCGGATGTTGTCGTACGGTTTCGTGGCATTCGGAGGTCGTTCGGGTGGTTTTGACCCCCCAACGCGCCATTTTAGCGCGCGCCGCGCTGCTGAAAACGACACAATCGGGCGTGCCGCGCGCACCGCACGTCCGATGGACATGCGGCCTCCTCCTGCATCTCAGAAATAATATTCCTATCGTTCCCGTGCGGTTTCAGGTCGTTCGGAGCACGTTTGCTCCGAATCGGACCGCCGCACGCCGTTTTGGTGTTTAACGGCGCCGGAAACGCGTTTCCGGCCGCCGCGGTCACACGGCACCTCCGAATGAGGTGCCGTCTGGCCGACCATTTCACAATTGACGCCCCGGATGTTGTCGTACGGTTTCGTGGCATTCGGAGGTCGTTCGGGTGGTTTTGACCCCCCAACGCGCCATTTCAGCGCGCGCCGCGCTGCTGAAAACGACACAATCGGGCGTGCCACGCGCACCGGACGTCCGATGGTCGTGCGGCCTCCTCCTGCATCTCAGGAATAATAATACTATCGTTCCCGTGCGGTTTCAGGTCGTTCGGAGCAAGTTTGCTCCGAATCGGACCGCCGCACGCCGTTTTGCTGTTTAACGGCGCCGGAAACGCGTTTCCGGCCGCCGCGGTCACACGGCACCTCCGAATGAGGTGCCGTCTGGCCGACCATTTCACAATTGACGCCCCGGATGTTGTCGTACGGTTTCGTGGCATTCGGAGGTCGTTCGGGTGGTTTTGACCCCCCAACGCGCCATTTCAGCGCGCGCCGCGCTGCTGAAAACGACACAATCGGGCGTGCCGCGCGCACCGCACGTCCGATGGACGAGCGGCCTCCTCCTGCATCTCAGGAATAATATTCCTATCGTTCCCGTGCGGTTTCAGGTCGTTCGGAGCACGTTTGCTCCGAATCGGACCGCCGCACGCCGTTTTGGTGTTTAACGGCGCCGAAAACGCGTTTCCGGCCGCCGCGGTCACACGGCACCTCCGAATGAGGTGCCTTCTGGCCGAACATTTCACAATTGACGCCCCGGATGTTTTCGTACGGTTTCGTGGCATTCGGAGGTCGTTCGGGTGGTTTTGACCCCCCAACGCGCCATTTCAGCGCGCGCCGCGCTGCTGAAAACGACACAATCGGGCGTGCCGCGCGCACCGCACGTCCGATGGTCGTGCGGCCTCCTCCTGCATCTCAGGAATAATATTCCTATCGTTCCCGTGCGGTTTCAGGTCGTTCGGAGCACGTTTGCTCCGAATCGGACCGCCGCACGCCGTTTTGGTGTTTAACGGCGCCGGAAACGCGTTTCCGGCCGCCGCGGTCACACGGCACCTCCGAATGAGGTGCCGTCTGGCCGACCATTTCACAATTGACGCCCCGGATGTTGTCGTACGGTTTCGTGGCATTCGGAGGTCGTTCGGGTGGTTTTGACCCCCCAACGCGCCATTTCAGCGCGCGCCGCGCTGCTGAAAACGACACAATCGGGCGTGCCGCGCGCACCGCACGTCCGATGGACATGCGGCCTCCTCCTGCATCTCAGAAATAATATTCCTATCGTTCCCGTGCGGTTTCAGGTCGTTCGGAGCACGTTTGCTCCGAATCGGACCGCCGCACGCCGTTTTGGTGTTTAACGGCGCCGGAAACGCGTTTCCGGCCGCCGCGGTCACACGGCACCTCCGAATGAGGTGCCGTCTGGCCGACCATTTCACAATTGACGCCCCGGATGTTGTCGTACGGTTTCGTGGCATTCGGAGGTCGTTCGGGTGGTTTTGACCCCCCAACGCGCCATTTCAGCGCGCGCCGCGCTGCTGAAAACGACACAATCGGGCGTGCCACGCGCACCGGACGTCCGATGGTCGTGCGGCCTCCTCCTGCATCTCAGGAATAATAATACTATCGTTCCCGTGCGGTTTCAGGTCGTTCGGAGCAAGTTTGCTCCGAATCGGACCGCCGCACGCCGTTTTGCTGTTTAACGGCGCCGGAAACGCGTTTCCGGCCGCCGCGGTCACACGGCACCTCCGAATGAGGTGCCGTCTGGCCGACCATTTCAAAATTGACGCCCAGGATGTTGTCGTACGGTTTCGTGGCATTCGGAGGTCGTTCGGGTGGTTTTGACCCCCCAACGCGCCATTTCAGCGCGCGCCGCGCTGCTGAAAACGACACAATCGGGCGTGCCGCGCGCACCGCACGTCCGATGGACGTGTGGCCTCCTCCTGCATCTCAGGAATAATATTCCTATCGTTCCCGTGCGGTTTCAGGTCGTTCGGAGCACGTTTACTCTGAATCGGACCGCCGCATGCCGTTTTGGTGTTTAACGGCGCCGGAAACGCGTTTCTGGCCGCCGCGGTCACACGGCACTTCCGAATGAGGTGCCGTCTGGCCGACCATTTCACAATTGACGCCCCAGATGTTGTCGTACGGTTTCGTGGCATTCGGAGGTCGTTCGGGTGGTTTTGACCCCCCAACGCGCCATTTCAGCGCGCGCCGCGCTGCTGAAAACGACACAATCGGGCGTGCCGCGCGCACCGCACGTCCGATGGTCATACGGCCTCCTCCTGCATCTCAGGAATAATATTCCTATCGTTCCCGTGCGGTTCAGGTCGTTCGGAGCACGTTTGCTCCGAATCGGACCGCCGCACGCCGTTTTGGTGTTTAACGGCGCCGGAAACGCGTTTCCGGCCGCCGCGGTCACACGGCACCTCCAAATGAGGTGCCGTCTGGCCGACCATTTCACAATTGACGCCCAGGATGTTGTCGTACGGTTTCGTGGCATTCGGAGGTCGTTCGGGTGGTTTTGACCCCCCAACGCGCCATTTCAGCGCGCGCCGCGCTGCTGAAAACGACACAATCGGGCGTGCCGCGCGCACGCCACGTCCGATGGACGTGCGGCCTCCTCCTGCATCTCAGGAATAATATTCCTATCGTTCCCGTGCGGTTTCAGGTCGTTCGGAGCACGTTTTCTCCGAATCGGACCGCCGCACGCCGTTTTGGTGTTTAACGGCGCCGGAAACGCGTTTCCGGCCGCCGCGGTCACACGGCACCTCCGAATGAGGTGCCGTCTGGCCGACCATTTCACAATTGACGCCCCGGATGTTGTCGTACGGTTTCGTGGCATTCGGAGGTCGTTTCGGGTGGTTTTGACCCCCCAACGCGCCATTTCAGCGCGCGCCGCGCTGCTGAAAACGACACAATCGGGCGTGCCGCGCGCACCGCACGTCCGATGGTCGTGCGGCCTCCTACTGCATCTCAGGAATAATATTCCTATCGTTCCCGTGCGGTTTCAGGTCGTTCGGAGCACGTTTGCTCCGAATCGGACCGCCGCACGCCGTTTTGGTGTTTAACGGCGCCGGAAACGCGTTTCCGGCCGCCGCGGTCACACGGCACCTCCGAATGAGGTGCCGTCTGGCCGACCATTTCACAATTGACGCCCCGGATGTTGTCGTACGGTTTCGTGGCATTCGGAGGTCGTTCGGGTGGTTTTGACCCCCCAACGCGCCATTTCAGCGCGCGCCGCGCTGCTGAAAACGACACAATCGGGGTGCAGGGGGCTGTACGGGGGTGGCGGGGGGCTGTACGGGGGTTCGGGGGGCTGTAGGGGGGTGGCGGGGGGCTGTACGGGGGTGGCGGGGGGCTGTACGGGGGTTCGGGGGGCTGTTACGGGGGTGCGGGGGGGGGGGGGGGGCTGTACAGGGGTGCGGGGGGCTGTACGGGGGTGGCGGGGGGCTGTACGGGGTTCGGGGGGCTGTACGGGGGTGCGGGGGGGGGGGGGGGGGGGGGGTTGTACGGGGGTGCGGGGGGTTGTACGGGGGTGCGAGGGGCTCTCTGGGGGTGCGGGGGGCTGTACGGGGGTGCGGGGGGGGGGGGGGGGTGTACGGGGGTGCAGGGGGGGGGGGGGGGTTGTACGGGGGTTCGGGGGGCTGTACGGGGGTTCGGGGGGCTGTACGGGGGTGCGGGGGGGGGGGGGTGTACGGGGGGTGGCGGGGGGCTGTACGGGGGTGCGGGGGGCTGTACGGGGGTGGCGGGGGGCTGTACGGGGGTTCGGGGGGCTGTAGGGGGGTTCGGGGGGCTGTACGGGGGTGCGGGGGGGGGGGGGGGGGGGGCTGTACGGGCGTGCGGGGGGCTGTACGGGGGTGGCGGGGGGCTGTACGGGGGTTCGGGGGGCTGTACGGGGGTGCGGGGGGGGGGGGGGGGGGGCTGTACGGGGGTGCGGGGGGCTGTATGGGGGTGGCGGGGGCCTGTACGGGGGTGGCGGGGGGCAGTACGGGGGTGCGGGGGTTTGTACGGGGTGCGGGGGGGCTGTACGGGGGTGCGGGGGGCTGTACGGGGGTGCGGGGGGGGGGGGGGGGGGCTGTACGGGGGATGCGGGGGCTGTACGGGGGTGCGGTGGGGGCTGTACGGGGGTGGCGGGGGGCAGTACGGGGGTTCGGGGGGTTGTACGGGGGTGCGGGGGCTGTACGGGGGTGCGGGGGGGCTGTACGGGGGTGCGGGGGGGCTGTACGGGGGTGCGGGGGGCTGTACGGGGGTGCGGGGGTGGCTGTACGGGGGTGCGGGGGGCTGTACGGCGGTGCGGGGGGCTCTCCGGGGGGTGCAAAGGTCATCCCATTGATTACAAAAGTGAAAAATAAAAGTGATAACATCTAATTAATACATATTTCTTTTATCGATACCATACAAAAATTTATAAAAAATATATTGGATAATACATAATCTATAATATCAGATTTATTGATCTGTTGGAATTAGTTCGACTTTTTCAAATGTAGAATCATTCAAGATTATCTGATCAAAAACTCAATATGTGTATAAAATATTTAAAAGACCACCATGGATGGTAATAATGCATTACTTAAATGAATAAATACAGTATATCAATGTCAACCCTACCAGTAAAAACAAAAAACATATCTCGTGAATATATGGTGCGTCACGCGTTGCCATCACTGTTACCTCCTTCTGGTGGGCCAGGTGCCTACAACAAATAAACATTATAAATATTTTAATAACAAAAATAATTTAAATTAAATAAATAAATACAGTATATACCTGCGTCGTATGATCCCCTGTACCATCAGCTCGACGCACATATTCCCGCAGTGCTCTAACCTCAGCTGTCAATTGCGCATTTGTCTCCTCGGAAGCACGCAGCCGTGCCTCAAAATCTGACATCTGCTGTGTCATATGAGCAACAGCAGGACCGACAACCGCAGCGCGTGACACTACAGAACGAGGAATCCCTGCTCCATAGGTCAAACTATAGCCATGCCCGTCCCGACCAATAATGCGATGAAAGATCTCATCCCGTCGCATGGGAAGCTGCCGCTGGTCCTCTGGCAGATGTTCTAACTCAGCTTCAAATTGATCCTGTGAAATATTTAAATATATATAAATATATATATGTTAATATAAAGATTTATGTAATTATTGGTAAGTACAAACACTTACTATCAATGCTGCAACCTCTGGATCATTGCGATCACGAGTCCTTATCCACACCGACATTTTATCAGTTGCTGCACCTTGCCCTCGCAAATGTATATTAAAAGAATATAAACACAAAACCATATTAATTAATAAATTAAAAAGTGAATAATATATACCTCATGTCGGATCTGAGACACGTGACGAGTCCCGAGCTGTGAGCTGGTCCCTGCAACGCTCGATTCTCCGAATGGCGTGTTGACACCTCCTACATTCAATTCATTCAAATTTCAAACAAATCACATATTCTTGAAAATATTTATACAGCAAAATAATTAATATACAAACCGCAACACCCTCAGTAGACCAATATGCAACCAAGTCACGCCACTGAGCCGGGAGGACACCTCTTGGGACTTTTTCCAAAATGTCAGGGGCACCCACATTTGGTACCCAGTGGTCCCTCTTCACTTTGCCTTTATAATCTTTCCACATCTTACGGCATTTGCTCATACACACGGGCCGAAACTCTTCAGGGCATACTTTCAAATTTTGCTATAATGAAAATAATCAAACATATTAGTATTATTTATAAATAGAAAATAAAGTAAAATTATTTTCTTACCTGAACCTCCCTCCATAGACGATCTAATGTGTCCTGAGGGATAGAAGCCCAATCACGCGTGGTCAATGGAAATCGATGTGGGTCACGTATGATATGACCCAGCTGACGAATAAATGCCGGGGCATTCGGTCCCACGGGATGAAATACCTCATCAAATGAAACATCTATCGTCGTGTCGGAATTCCATGCTAATATGCCACGACCAGGGCCTCTCCTACGAGTGGAAGAAGCAGCCGAGTCTGATCCTGTTGAAAACAATTTTATATATAAATTGACAAATGTTATATATATATATATATATGTTAATTACATAAATAATATAGATAATGACTGTCAAACATACCTCGACCCTGATACGTAGATGCCTCAGATGGATGATGTGGATTTTCTGCCTCTTCCCCTGACATGTCTGCAATCATACAAAATATCAGTAATGAGTCCAAAGTGTTTAAAAGATAAATTGGATTGTCCGGGGTCGGGGGGGGGGGGGGGGGGCTGTCTGAGGTGCGGGGAGGGGTGTCCGGGGTGTCGGGGGCCTGTCAGGGGTGCGGGCAGGGGTGTTCGGGGTGCGGGGGTGTCCGAGGTGCGGGGGAGGGGGGGCTGTCTGGGGTGCATGGGGGCTGTCGGGGGTGCGGGGTGGGGTGTCCGGGGTGCGGGGGGCCTGTCCGGGGTGCGGGGGGGCTGTCCGGGTTCGGAGGGGGGGTGTCCGAGTGCGGGGGGGGGGGGGGGGGGGGGGGGGGCTGTCCGGGTTCGAAGGGGGGTGTCCGAGTGCAGGGGGGGGGGGTGTCCGGGGTGCGGGGAGGCGTCCGGAGTGCGGGGGGCGGTCCAGAGTGCGCGGGGGGGGGGGGGGGGGGGCTGTCCGGGGTGCGGGGAGGCGTCCGGGGGGCGGGGGGCGGTCCGGAGTGCGTGGGGGGGGGGGGGGTGCTGTCCGAGGTGCGGGGGAGGCGTCCGGGGTGCGGGGGGCGGTCCGGAGTGCGCGCCGGGGGCTGTCCGGGGTGCGGGTGTCGTCCGGGGTGGGGGGGGGAGGGCCGAGAGGCCGGAGGGCGGCGGCCGGAGGCCCGAGGGCGGAGGGCGGCGGCCGGAGGGCGGATGGCAGGCGGCGGGGGAGGCCGGGCGGCGGGGGAGGGCGGGCGGCGGGGGAGGCCGGGCGGCGGGGGAGGCCGGGCGGTGGGGGAGGCCGGGCGACGGGGGAGGCCGGGTGGCGGGGGAGGCCGCGCGGCGGGGGAGGGGAGGGCGGCGCGAGGGAGGGCGGCGAGGGAGGGTTAGGGCGAGGGAGATCGAGGGAGAGGGCGCGGGGGGGGGGGGGGGGGGCGAAACCCCCCGAAATTTTTTAGGCAGCTTAGAGACCGCCATTGGCGGTCGCTAATGGTGAGCAATAGCGACCGCCAATGGCGGTCGCCCGAGTCTGGGGGGCTCCAATGCCCCCTTTTCTAGTAGTGATTCTTCTTTACACATAATTATATGTAAGGAATTTAAGTGGCTCAATTTTTTTACTTCACTAGTGACCTGGTCAAATAACTTGTTATATCATATGAAACATCTTTTACCTTACCATATAGCCATTAGAAAATCCTTACATCAACCCTCCCACTAAAATACTTAATGAGATAGCTTATTTGAAGTACATATTTTTATTTAATGGTGATATTAGGGTTATATATGAAAATATAAGAAACCCTTATTTTATAACTTCTAAAACCAAATTTACTACACCATATCTAAAGAATTTTTATTATAGAAAAAAAATAAAAAACCAAAAATAATTCTATAAAAAATAAAATCACTAATTGCGATTGTTTATGTAAAGGCCCCGACACCAGTTTCCTGGAGCCAATTCCCTGATTTATTACATTGGTATAGTAATCAAGGAATTCGTATCCCTAATGATCAAATAGTTTAGTTGTTTTGGAAAAACTAATACAAAAATAATTTTTACATTACAAATTGAAAGAAAAAAAAAACAAAAACAAAAATCCATTGTAAACACCCATAGAATCCTAGATTATCCCTGAAAGTCATTCATAATACACATCTTCACATCCTGAGAAAAAACATAAGAAATAAGTGAGATCATATACTTAGTAAGGTTAGGAAATACATCAAAAGATAACATAAATAATAAGGCATGGTGAATGACAAAAACACATTCCATTATAACATAATCTTGAGCATAATATAGAAATAATAAAAGCTTAATACATAATTCCATACAAATAATCTCATGAGAATGAAACTTAATCATGGATATTCTAATAGTATAATAATCACATGGATTATGAATTAATAACATCATAATGAGGATATGTATAATTTTAGACAGAATAAAGAAACCATCAATGAATCATCTACGAAGTCTATATAAATAGGTAAAGCCTTGGCCAAATCTCAGTCTAGTTTGTATCACGAGACATACCAATGCATCAAGGAGTTATAATGGCCCCCTCACATCACATACTAATTCTAATGCATTCTTCATATGTCAAATAATCAATTTAAAAAGATACCTATAAATAAAAATTTCCAATAAAAATTTGAAATATTTTAATCATAATAATTTATGAAAATACTCTAATAATATCATTGATAAAATCTTGAGAGAAATATCCTTTTATATTGAAAAGAAGTGTTCTTTTGGAATATCATTTGTATTTATCATAAAATAAGATTGTAACCATGAATATATTAGAAAATAAAAGTTGAGGAAAATGAAATTATGTTTTAGGTATAAATGATGTTCAACTAAAGTGAAAACATACAAAAATAGTTTTTAAGAAACTTTAGAAATGAGACACTTCAGTTTGGTTTAAGGGAAAATATAAAAGTCTTTAAAATGAAAAAAGTCACGATTATTTGTATAAAACCATGAATGAAAAAAGATACATTTTCATGAAAAAAGGGTGATTTTATAAAAATAATGGTTTCTTAATACCGATTATTGATGGTACTTGAAAATGGGTAAGAAATTTGGGAAGTTCCCTATAACCAGGCTTGATTATCAAGAAGAATTAAAAAGGGAACCTTGTAAAACATGTATTTACCCATCAAATAAATATGAAATGATATTGATACTTTATTTTTGAATATTTACATATAATATAAAATAATTATATAAAAATAAATAATAATTAAATTATGGTAAAGATAGAGAAGGTTTAACTCGAATAAAAAATGGAGGTTCGGGGAGAATCCCTTACCACATTGCAAATAGAAAAACCATATGTACCATTAAATTAATAACCATAAAATTAAACATTTAATTCCATGAATATAAATATATTTATGATATTATACATCAAAGGGTATTATACATACACCACACACAAGAAATAGTGTTGAATAAGGCATATCTCACAGAAATAAAGGTGAGATGAAAAAACCCTTGGCATATGTCTAAATGTGATATGAAATTGATATTAATGTCCTGGATAATCAGATTAAATCCATTAATTAATTAAATAATAACCTTTTATACATTTATTTTATTTATTATAATTCTATTATTTTCATTCATGGTTTTTTTTATGAGTTATAAAATACATTTTTATCATTTGGGAGAGTTCGTCTCCTTGATTTTCATGATCAATTTACTGTTTTATGCATATAGAAGATCATGTACAATGAAATTAGTTATATAAAATTAAAATTATATGTTATTAATGATCTTAAATAATATTAAAATTTTATATAATTCATTTGGTTATTTTAGGTGAGGATGAATCATTAGATAAGATGTTAGTGATAATCGTTTAGATTATTTTGGCTGTTATTTTATTATCACATGCTTGTTTTGCATTATGAATTAATATTATATATATATAATGGTTAAAGAACATTAAATAAGTTTTATTAAAAATATTAAGTTATGTTTTAACTATAAAATTTGTTTTATGGTCATCCTTGAAGGAATAATTGAAAAATGAAAACACGTCGTCCATGAAGGCGGTAAATCGGCCCCTCACAAACAATGTTTTCATATTTAAAATAAAAGGAAATGGCGAAGAAACTTGATGGTGAATTTTAAATTTACATAATAAAATTAAATTATATATAATATAATGGAGTTATCATGCATTTTCGGATATATTTTGTGAATAGAGTATAATAAAATAAAAGAAAGTGAAAAGAAAATAATGATAGCGAAAGAGGAGTTTACCTCTTGAATTCTTCTCCTTGAGAACCTCCTTAAGAAAACTATTTTTTATCTTTTTTTGAGGAAAAAACCCAATGGACATGGGGAAGATGATTTTAAATAGTATTGGGTCAAAATTTTATAAGCTTCAAAACATTGGAGGTGTGAGTTAAAGAGGTGGCGAGGGGTGGTATTTATAGTGGGGGAGAGGAGTGTTTTAAAATATTTTATTCATTTGTATATTATTTATCCCATAGACTATAAATAGTTTGAGAATTATCACTAAATATATTAAAATAATGAATTATTGTTTAATATTACGGGCTTATGTTAGTCATACATCATCTATGACTCAATAATTCATGAATTTATTAAATACAGTAAATTACTGTATTTCAGTATTCACAAAAAATTCAAATATTATAGAAAAATACAAATAAATAACCCTAATTTTTTTGGAAGTGTATAATTAATTAATTAATTCCATTTTATGAAAATAATTTTATAAATATGAAAATTTTAATTTTTAAATAAAACCACTGTTTATTCAAAAAATATCAATTTTAAAATTATAACAGATTTTATAATACTTTCAAAAATTAATTGAGGTCTCATAAAATTATCTTATAATCATAAGAAAACAAAATATTAATTTATTCAAATATTTTATGAAAATAATTTTTCTTTTAGATAACCATTTTAGTTATAAAATTGTGAATAAACATTTACGTTTAACAAAAATACCAGTACTTAATTTATCATTTTTAAAACATTTATGTACTTATTGGATGATAAAAATAAATTATATTTTCATTAATAAGATACCTAAATTTTATTTATTCATTAATAGGTTATTTTACTATTAAAATCATAAATATAATACTAATATAACTAAAATCATAGTTTTATAGATATCTGGATTTTTCACTATTCACTTGAATATAAATATTTTCAAAAAAATACCTAAATTTCACCCTTAAGTAATTTTAATGTTATGATTTTAAAAATAAGGTTTATTTAGTTCAATAAAATTTATAAAACTGTCAAAATATAGTTTTAAAATAAGTGATCCATTAAAAGGAGGCAAAACTACCTTTAGAAAAATATAGCCTTTTAATGCATAAAATTGGATCCATTCTTTTATTATACCTATAAAATCATTCAGATGAATGTAAAAACATTTGATTAAATATGTAATATAAATTTCATAATTTGGTTAATACTATTCATTCCCACTTATTTAACATCTAGGTTATAATTTTTTTTTAAAAATAATGATATTTAATTGTATATCATTGTTCATTTAAGCTTAGTGTTGTGTGAATCCTATGCTATCAAATAAATTAAATTTAAAAAGATACATTCCATAAAATATTGGGGTGTTAAATTATACCCTCCTTCAACATATTTTATCTCCAAAATTTGAAATTATACTTAAAAATTAAAAGCTGATACTTTAAAATTACTTTTGGGGAAACCCATATCGAAAATAGGGTTAATAGAATATCCTCTTAATAATAGGGAAAGGGAAATGTAGAGGTCACCACCAGACTAGGCATTCAAATAGGATAACACTAGTGCAAAGGAAAAAATATGTACATATAAGAATAATATAACCATCAAGTTCTTATGGGGAGTGATAGAGAACATGTCCATTTAAATGTTAACCATCACAAAGCTGTAAATTTGTGATTGGTTAAAAGTCCTTTGATCTCTCAGAAGGAAAAGTAAACAGATAATGTTTTTGTTCCAAAATATTTTACCTATAGTTGAGGTATTATTTTAATATTCATATAAGAACCTTATAAAATAAAATTACTTGATTAATTTCCATGTCATAAGCATAATATCATCTTTTTGTTGTGCTTCAATCTATTTTCACTTCATCTTTTACACATAGAAATGAAAGTTCAAGATGAATTTTTCATTCCTGAAGAACTTTTAATGAATCATATATTCCTTAATTCATTCCTTAGAACTTTAAATGTTTAATGAAACAAATAATGTTAGAATATTTTATTAATGAATTTTTTTTCCATAGTTTAACTTGATCCATTCCACAAATAGTTAATCTTAAGACTCCTCTAAAACATGTCTATCAATATTCAATATCCAAAAAATTTGAAGTAAGGTCACTAAATTTTCAAAATATACTAAAAATAATATTTTCCATATAATATAACTCTTAATCCAAAATTCCAGATATATGAATACCTTAATCTACCTCGAACCATTGTGAAACATGCATTCTTCCAAGATTAAAATCTTTTGTTGTCCGTAAATCAAAACATTTAGTAATTCCAGCATAACATAAACTATCATATCACCAACCACATTGATGGTAACCAATACCATCCCATAAAAATCTATTTAATATCATCTCAACATAAATCACATATTTAGGGTGATCTTTACCAAGTAATTTGTTTTCAAAAAGATCAACATACAACATAATCTCTTATCTGGATTACTGGTACTATTAATCATATGCTTCAAATTCCTTAAAGAATAACTAATACTTTAAAATTATTATATATACTATTATTCTTATAATTAATGAATTATTAATAAAATTATCAAATAACATAACAATTTAATCCAAACACAAGCATATTAATCATTCCCATTTGTCTGATATGTTATAATAAGCTTAACCATGATCCATTATCTTCTTTTGGGGTATAATCCTTTGACGCTTGAGACATTTTTTTTCATAGTGTCCCATCTCCTTGTAGTTGAAGCACTAAAAATTAATTTTTTTTTCATTTCCTTACAATCATGAGAATGGTGGTGTTTTTCTTCACACTTGAAGAAAAATCCTTTTACTCGTAAGGATATACCAAGGTATTTCCTTCCAAAATAATCACATGTAGGAAAATACTTCTCTACCTTACTCCATTTATCTATATTTTCCCACCATTTCTCTTCTTCTATTACATCCCTTTGAAGTCATAATAATTGTATAATTCTTTCTCTATCTTGTTAAAACATGATATTATCTCCTCATATGATAAGATTATTTGGGAGACTACTTCCCTTCATAATATTTTCATAAACCCATCAAGGAAATGGCCATTCTTACTCTTTGGATTATGTGCATTGATGTGGTTCCCATTCCTTATACTATGAGCCATTTATAAAAAATGGAATACACTATATTATATCATAACAATATGAAACATACTTTATAATCCCAAAACAAGTGAAATATTTAACATAAATTGAAAAAAATTATGTGTAACTTATCTCATAATCATAAACATGGTTTCTGTAGAGACCCTATGTTGGCGTACTTGGAAAATACATTTCTTTTTCAGAATACTTAATACATGACACAAAAAGACTCCCAAAGACTATATTAGTTTAGTGTCTTTGAAAAAATGGAACATAATATTCTAATCCTGGTGAAATATCTTCAACATATTCCATAAATATCTTCCCATTTTATTTTCCTACCTAAAAAATTTCATTATATCATGGGTAAAAGAAAAAATAAAAAAGGTGAGCTAAAATTCCCAGTAAGGGTAAACATGGAGAAAATAAAACAAACCATATACATTTGAACGTGAAAACATGAACATAAAGTTTAAAAATCAAAATCTTGATTCATGAAATAAATACTGGTAGTACGTAAGAAATAGATCATAAAGGACAATTAATCATAACAAAAAACATGGGAATACAACATGGAATTATGGAAAACCATTATGAAAATAATATGATTTCCATAGTATCCAAGGTATTTCTACCAAGACCATCATAGTGGATGAAGTCCATTACTGAACTAGTTTTACTTTCCGTTTCAGCCATGTATTACTAAACTCGATTTACTTGAAATTTAATCCATAGATATCTCATGAGATATAAATCTTTTCCCAATGCATTGGAGGGAGATATAGGTCCCACCCATCTCATATTTAAATCATTCTTACATGTTCCACAAAAAAATAAATCATTCATCCTAGAATAAACCATGAAATGAAATATATTTCTTAAACATTGTTCCGTCATAACATAATCTATATAAAATAAAATTTCATCATTAACACAATCAAATAAAATTAATAATAGTGATAGAATCATAACAATATTTAAATAGTGTCATCTTAGATGAAAAATAACTTGATAAACCACTTGGACTTAGTTCTTGAGGAAAATATCCTTTATTCATCAAAAACATTTTTCTTTTCTCAAAATGTCGTGAAATTTTAAAAGAAACGAATTAAGTTTAAAATAAACATGAAATAGTGTAGATGAAGCTTCATGGAAATAATGTGTTAAGAATATGTAAAAATCCATTCATTCCATATAAGTTAAAAAAACATTCTCCTTTTACTTTTATCGGAAATGTCAAAAAATAACTTATATGGTAAACAAAAGAAAGATTCCTTCCATACCAAGTAGTAAAAGTCAAAAATGTGTAAAAATGACTTTAAAAATGCATAGAATAATATTAAACATTTTATGAATTTTTTATAAAAACATGGGCATGGATGATGAATATATCCCTAGAAAATACTTACGTATAACAATCTCGGATAAAAATGAGATTTTAAAATTATCCCCTAACTTAGGTATGATATCTTTTGTATGCGTAAAAAACTCATGTATAGTGGGTTTAAAAACATTATTAACTTGTAACATAACCATAATAATATTTATGATATCATATATGATTCACTTATGACTTTATATTACCCATTCAATCATCAATTCCATGTCAAAGCAACGTTTTGGGTAATAATCATTTTATTTATCGTACGTGTTTTGAATTTTTATTCTTGATATCATTAATTATATCATGATTTAATTAATTCTAGAATGTAAAACACAATTTATATATTATATATATTCAGTATATAAATTTATATATAATATATAGATATAATAAATGGAATACACCATTCATGGAGACGGTAGGCCGTGCGTACTCATGAACGTTGTTTTTGTTTCCTTATAAAATTGAATGGAAGTAAGTAAATGAAATATATATATATATGTATATACACACATAAATCTGATATCATTATTATTTCATATATTTCAGGATTATTTATTCTATATACTTTATAATCATTCTTGAATGGTTAACATGGAGAAGGAATCTCATCGCGTTGTGGAGACGGTAAGCCGTACGTACGCACGAGTGATGATATCGTTCCAATAATTGTTGAATGGTATTGAATTGTATGGTTTATAATATCTCATAATTAGTATAATGTTATAATAATCATATATAGTTATGATTCCACCATTATAACCATCCAAGTAAGGTGGTGGTAAAAAACAGATTACACTACGGCGTGGAGACGGTAATCCTTACGTACGCGCGTGCTGTGATTTAATTTTTTATAGGATGGATAGAAGGTGAAATAGGGTTGTTTCATATTTATAATAAAATATCAGTATATTAGTGATACTTATGTTATTAATTTATAATTAAAAAATTAAATAATAAGAAGTAGAAGAAGAAATATATTGGAAAGAATCGGTAGAAGAGATTACCTATTCCTCGACGTGCCTCCTTTAAATTTTATCTTAGGGCACTAGAGTTGGTGTTTGAGAAGAATAAAACCTCTAGAATGTAATTTAAGAAATTTAAGAAGTGAAATGGGTAGAGGTTGGCTGATATGGAAGGCTTAAAATGAAGTGAAGAGGAAAGGGAGGGGTTCCCTTTTATAAGAGAAGAGAGGTTCACTTTAGGAAAGTTTCAAAATATTAATTTATTATAAATTAAATTTCGACTTAAAATGGTCCAAAAATTATTTAATTATAATATTAGATGATTTTGGTTCTAATAAACACCATCCAATATTTTTTTACATCTTTTTAATATTTTTGTCTCCTAATATTTTTTGTTTTACCCTTATTTTACCCTTTTTAATCTTACCGTGATATCATGTCATTTACACATTGTGGGTTAATGTAATTACCATATCATATCAAACGACCCAAAAAAAGTGTTTTTATGACATACTTGAACTTATATTAACCATTTTAGAAAATATTATATTTTTAGGAATTTAATATCATTTAATAAACTATTTTATGTTTTAAGTTATAAATTGTGTCAATTTTGAACACTATTCATACTTGGCTTTTTTAAAAATTTAAAACAACCTAATTCCTTTGAAAATAATGCATTAAACCAAAGTTAATATGTTAATATCATCCATAAAAGTAATTTATAAAATCAAAATAACCAAATTAAATTTTTTTTAATATTTATAAATTATTATTTTTGAATCCTTTATTAATGAAGCAATAACTCCACCATCTTTTTTCATAATTAAATTTATTTATTTAATGTCAAAAAATTAAAAATAAAATATAATTATTTATAAAATCTTTTTATATTTCTAATTACTATTTATAGTCAAATAAATAACTTATATAACCCCATATAAAAATTATCTTAGTAAAATATATATGTTTAGGTTACGTTTTCCTTAAAATTAAATTAAAAGTAATTAAATGTCATTTTCACATACAAGTGACTCCATGGGGTCCCAAAATCAAAAAAAGGACTCCAATGGTTGTAAATGTATCATAAAATAGGGTTACGACACGTGTTAGGGGAATTATAATATTATTGTTTACACCTATTTACCAGATTTACCCTTTAACCATGGTAGATAAAATCTTTACTGAAGTTACTATTCATAATGTCAAAAAATAAAAGTGACATATTTACAAAATTTATACCTCATGATTAAAAATATGGAATTCAGTTTTCAAAATTATAAACATAGAAATGGTAGAAATTAATTTAAAATTAATTCCCGTTGTCAAAACCAAAAAGCGTGTTTTAGAAGTAAAAACTACAAAAAGATTGACATGTGTTTATGTGCAATTTAAGAGTGAAATTACTTCCAATGAAAAAAATTGTATTAAATTGTTAAAATATAATCCAATTAAACTTTAAAACTAATTAAAAATATATTCTAACTATATAAATATATTATATGAATAAGTAGTCTTGAATTAAAATGCAGTATTTTTCACTATTCATTAAAATTTGAATTTTTTTAGAAAAATACCAAAATTTCAACAAAAGTAAAATTTTATGTTCTGATTCTAAATAGGAAGTTTATTTTTTCAAATTGATCATATTAAAGTGTCAAAAATTGGATTTAAAATTGGCATGCCATTAAAAGGTGGTAAAGCTGCATTTTTTGAAAATACATCTATTATCCGAAAAATTAATTTTGTTCTCATACCATAATCTATAAAATGTTTAAGATGAATAATAATGTTATAAAATTAAAAATTTGGTTAATACTATTCATAATGGCTGGTTTATATCCCATTAAATAATAATATTTTAATAATATATCATTGTTTAGTGAAAATCGGTATCGCGTACAATGCAAGCTATCGAGTAAGGTCACACTTGCATGTAACACAAGAAAAGTCAATGTTGCGTGTATTTAAATATTCCTTTGGTGTTTTTTATAAAACAATAAAAACTAAGTTCATTTATACATTGAAAAAAATCTATACTCATTATTTCATGAAATCAATTCTATCAAAAGAACTTGAAATTGTGTGTAATAGAGCCAAGAATAGTGTTGCATATACTGCAATCTAATACGATGTTGTGTATATTACAAGATAATCTTGGGGTAGCATATAGAAAAAGTAATCAAAAAAATTAAAAAGAATCCATCTCATAAAATCTCAGGGTGTTATATTCTACCCCCTAAAAATGAATCTCACCCTCGAAATTCATCGAGGTTATAAATGGTTTTCTACTTGAAAGTTTATTTCCTGGAAAACCACATTATAAAAAAATAATACTAAAACTTCATTTTAAAAAGGAAAGTTAGAAACATAAAGGTTACCCAATTTAACTTATCACTGGGTTTCCACATAGAAGAACATAGGTGGGAAGTGAAAATATTGATATGGAAGAGAAATCTAACCATAATGTTCTGATAGATAGTGATAGAGAATAAGGTTTGGAGAAAGTTAACTATAAGAAATCCATAAATCTGTGATGATTTAAGGGACTATCAGATTCATCGGATAATAAGGTACTAGGATAACATTTTTGGTTTTCAAGATCCTTTCCCAAAAGATGAATAATTTTTCATGAGGATAAATTCGTACTTGATTTTGGTACAATTTCATTGTTGTTCACACCTTGAACAATTTCAACTTCATCTCTTATTTAAAGAAATGAAGTCAAATTTTTCATTTTTTATATGTTAGAAGATCATGTGATAGAATGATAGATCATTCTATCTGTCTCTATCATAAAAATGATATTACAAGTTATTAAATATACATAAGTTCATTTATGGTGAGATTAATTGTATATGGTTCCAAAAATGCACTTATACTTCATCTATCATATTTCTTAATAAAATAAAAATAATTTTTAATAACTAGGGAATTTCTATAGGCCAGTGGTAGGTGATAAAGTCTTTTCACACTTCGGTAGTGGGTTCGATTCCTGCAGCCTTGTCTGACGCAGATGGGTTGTCGCTCATCCTGCGGGTTTTCCTTTTTCTAAAATTGTACTATTATAACATTTCGGATATAATATCAAAAAAATGTTCCAGCCTTAAAAAAACTATATGATGTCCAACTTAATTAATTCCAAACTTTAGGCTTATTCAAGACACTTTTGTCCAATCTCATAGTATAAAGAAAACAATTACAAGAAAGGTCATATAACAAGCATGTGAATACCATCATTTATCCCCCATATATCACAAGATATATCTTGTTGGTTACATTCGAAACATTTGAAGGACTTCATCATGCATTATTTGGAAATATGATAATAACATAAATTATCATAGAATCTTAGTGAAAACATGCATTATATCAAAATTAACTATTTCCATACACCAAAAATTCTATATACTCAAAATATGATATTATCAATCATGATCTAATTAATATTATCAAACATATTATTTTATCCTTATCCATTCACTATACACATATCATTTTCTTTCCAAAAATATTTCAATCACTTTTCATGGTTTTCTGTACCATGTAATTATGGAAAACCATAATAGACTAATACATAGATATTATAATATTCCATAATACTATAAATGAGATTCCACAACACTATTTTGAAATCCCATTAAATAAAAACTTATTCATTCCACTACTTCGTAGTCATACTCAAAATCACCAATAGTGATTGCATGTGACTTCCCTTTGTCTTTTTCCTTAAGAAATTTTTTATTTCTATCATTATTAACCCTTGTATTAGGGCATTGGTTAGAATAATGCCCCATTTCCTTACACTTATTGAATTGAAGTGTTGGTGGTGTGTTCTCTGTAGTCTTTTCTCCATTCACATCATTAACATCCTTTTTCCCATTACTCCATCACTCAACTACTTGATGAACTTCTTTTCCACACTTGAAACATTCTCTAGTGCCTTTAATATAATATCCACCATCCTTCTTTCCAAACTTTGAGCATAAGAAAACATGTATCTTCTTTTCACCATTGTTTTGATGTTTTTCCCTGAACTCCATATTTATTTTCTTGTCAAAAAAATGAGATGGATATGAAACACCAACTTCTAGTTCTACCTTGATAGAACAATGCAAAATATCTTCATAGATATTGAAGTCTCTTATAGATAATGCCCTTTGAAGACTTGGTTTTACGCCACTGAAGAATCAATCAATTTAACTTTTAGGTTGGATGACAAATCTGGAAGCATACCTTGAAAGTCTTGTAAAATTAGACTCGTATATACCAAAAGATTCATCACCCCTTCGATTAAGCTCATGTAAATCCTTTTCCATAATTGTTAAAAGAATAAAAGAGAATTATTTATTGAAAAATAAGTTCTTGAACTTTTCCCATTCCATGGATTCAATTTCATCATGCTACCTTGTATTATTAATTAAATTACAACACTGGTCTGCTTCACCTTCCAAATGATAGAAATCCAGAATGACCATTCATGTTCCAAACAATAGAGGATGGAAAATATCTTCTCAATGGTACTGATCCATTGTTCAGCAAAAAGTGGATCAGAATACCCACTGAAAAAAGGTAGACGTTACCTCATGAAGGACTCAATAGAATGTTGTTCCCTTATCTTCTCATTTGGTAGTAGAGAATGATTCATAAATTTTATAAGTATAGAAATGATATTTTTAATTTTATATCCTATTAAATTTTGTTTTTCAGGAGGAAAATCATTGCATTTCTTAATGCATTTATCATTAACATAGTTCTTTCGGGTTCCATCCATCGTTTAAAACCCAAAAAGAATAGTGTGATAGGTAAAAATCATACTAAGAAAACAACAGTATCACGAGGGAGTAATCTCAATATATAACATCTTAGGTTTAATCCTAGGTTATTCATGATCTTTATCACAATTCTAAGACTATCACCTACACTTATTCTTAACCTTAGGGACATCACCTGACATACCTTAGAAATATCTCTCGGGATCTCACTAAAGCTTTTGCAGCCTAGTTTTTAGTGGTTAACTAAAACTTCGGTCTAATACCAACTGTAGAGAACATATCTTGACCTACATGGAAAGTACATTTATTTTATGGAATACTTAATACATGACACGAAAATAATCCCAAATACTATTAGTTTAGTGTCTTTGGAAACTCAGAACATAATCTTCTAATCATGGTGTAAGATCTTCAACATCTCCCATAAAAATCTTCCCCTTTTTTCCTACATAAACTTTTCTTTATATCTTGGGGAAAGGAAAACATAAAAAGGGTGAGCTCAAATGATTAGTAAGGGTAAACATGGAGAAAATAAATCAAACCATATACATTTGAATGTGAAAGCATGAACATAATGTTTAAACATCAAAATATTGAGTCATGAAATAAATCTTGGCAGTACGTAAGGAATATATCATAAAGGAACATTAATTATTATAAAAAAACATGGGAATAAAATATGTAATTGTGGAAAACCATTATGCACATAATATGTTTTCTATAGTAGCCAAGGCTTTACTTCCAAGACCATTATAGTGGACGACGTCCATTACTGAACCAATTTTACGTTCCATTCTAGCCCTGTATTACTAAACAGGATTTACGTACTATTCCAGCCATGTCTATCTCATGAGATATAAATCTTTACCGAATTCATTGGAGGTAGATATAAGTCCCACCTATCTCATATTTAAATCATTCTGACATGTGCCACAAAAATATAAATCATTCATCATAGCATAACCCATGAAATTAAAATGGGGTTCTTAAACATCATTCCATCATAACATAATCTATATAGAATACCATTTCATCATTAACATAATTAAATAAAAGTAATAATAGTGATAGAAACATAACACTATTTAAATAGTGTCATATTAGATGGAAAATAACTTGATATACCACTTGAACTTAGTTCTTGAGGAAAATATCCTTTCTTCTTAAAAAACATTTTCTTTTCTCAAAACACCACGCAATTTTAAAAGATAATAATTTAGTTGAAAATAAACTTTAAATAGTGTAGAGGAAGCTTCATGTAAATAAGGTGTTAAGAATATGTAAAAATCCTTTCATTCCGTATAAGTTAAAAAAACATTCTCCTCGTACTTTTACCGGAAAATTCAATAAATACCTCATATGATAAACAAAAGAAAGATTCCTTCCATACCATGTATTAAAAGTGAAAAATGTGTAAAAATAACTTTAAACATAACCTAGAAGAATATTAAACATTTTATGAAAACATTTTTATAAAACATGGGTGTGGATGATGAATATAGCCCCATAAAATACTTAGGTATAACAATCTCTAATAAAAATAAGATTGCAAAATTATTCCTTACCTTAGTTCCGATTTCTTTTGTATGTGTCCTAAACTATTGTATAGTGTGTTTAAAAATATTATTAACTTATAATAGAACCATAATAATATTTATGATATCATATATTATTCACTTATGATTTTATATTACCTATTCATTTGTCAATTCCATGTTAAAGTAATGTTTTGGGTAATAATCGTTTTATTTATCGTACGGGTTTTGAATTTTTATTTTTGATATCATTACATATATCATGATTTAATTACTTATTGAATGTAAAAAATGATTTATACGTTATATATATTCATTATATAAATTTATATATAATAGATAGATATATTAAATTGAATTCACTGTTCATAGATATGGTAGGTCATATGTATGCATGAACGCGGTTTTCGTTTCCTTATTAAATTGAATGAAAGTAACTAAATGACATATATATATATATACATATATAAAAATAAATCCAGTAGCATTATTATGTCATATATTTCATGATTATTTATTATATATACTTTATAATCATTCTTTAATGGTTAACATGGAGAATGAATCTCATCACGTCGTGGAGACGGTAAGCCGTACGTACGCATGAGCGATGATATCATTCTCATAATTGTTGAACGATATTTAAGTGGATGGTGTATAATATCTCAAAATTAATATCATGTTATAATAATAATAATATATAGTTATTATTTCCACCATTATACTCATCCAAGTAAGGTGGTGTTGAAAAACAGATTACACCACAGCGTGGAGACGGTAATCCGTACGTACGCATGCGTGATGATTTCATTTTTCATAGGATGGATATAAGGTAAAATAGGGTTGTTTCATATTTATAATAACATATCAGTATATGAGTGATACTGATGTTATTACTTTATAATGAAACACCAAAATAATAATAAGTATAAGAAGAAATAAATTTGAAAGAATCGATAGAAGTGATTACCTCTTCCTCGACATGCCTCCTTTAAATTTCCTCTTAGGGAACTAAAGTAGGTATTTTGAGAAGACTAAAACCTATAGAATGTAACTAAGGAAGTTTAGAAGACAAATTTTTAGATTTTGGCCAAGATTTAAGGCATAAAATGGAGTAAAGAGGAAAAGGAGGAGGTGCCCTTTTATAAGTGAGGAGAGGGGCACGTTCGAGAAGTTCCAAAATATTAATTTATTATAAATTAAATTTCAAAATCAAATGGTACATAAATTATTTAATTCTAATATAAGATGATTTTTGTTTGAATACAAATCATCCAATAATTATTTTACAAGTTTTGAATATTTTTTCACCCTTATCATTTTGGTTTTACCCTTATTTTACCCTTTTTAATCTTACCATGATATCATGTTATTTACATATTGTGGGTTAATGCTAATACCATATCATATAAAACGACACAAAAAAGTTATTTATGACATAATTGGCCTTATATTAACTATTATAAAGAATATTATATTTTTATAAATTTAATATCATTTAATAAACTATTTTGTGTTTTAAGTTATGAATTGTGTCAATTTTGGACACTATTCATACATGAGTTTTTTAAAAATTAATAACAACTTGATTGCATATAAAATAAGGAATTAAACCAAATATAATATGGAAATATGGTCCATAAAATTATTTGATGACATCAAAATAACCATATTACATTTTATTTAATATTTATAAATTCCTTTATTTGAATCCTTTATTAATGAAGCAATCACTGCATCATATTTGTGTCATAATTAAATATATTTATTTAAGGTCAAAAAATTACAAATAAAATATCATTATGTATAAAATATTTTTATCTTTCTAATTACTATTTATATTTTAAGATATCACTTATATAACCCAATATAAAAATTGTTTTAGTAAATGGTATACATTTAGGTTATATTTTCTTTAACATTAAATTAAAAGTAATAAAATTTAATTTTCAATTAAAAGTGGCTCCATGGGGTCCCAAAATAGATACAAGGATGACCATGTTTTTACATGTATCATACAATAAAATTAGGACATGTTTTATAGTAATTATATTATTATTTTTTACTTTTATTTACCAGATTTACCCTTTAACCATGGTAAATAAAATATTTACTGAAGTTAAAATTCATAATTTCTAAAAATAAAAGTTTTCTATTTACACAATTTGAACCACCTGATTCCAAATATGGAATCCATTTTTCCAAATTCAAAGGTCATAATTGGAATAAATTAATTTAAAATTAAATCTTGTTGTCAAAACCAAAAAGCCTGTTTTTAAAAAGTAAAAACGGGAAAAAGATTGACATGTGTTTATGTATAATTTAATATTGAAATAACATCCAATGAAAAAAATTGTATTAAATGGTAAAAATATAATACAATTAAACTTAAAAACTAATTAAAAATATAATATAACGATAAAAATAAATTATATGAAAAGGCAGTTCTAAATTAAAATCCAGTATTTTTCACTATTCATTAAAATTTAAATTTTATTAGAAAAATACAAATATTTCATCAAAAGTAAATTTTTTATGTTCTGATTCATAATAAGAAGTTTATTTTTTCAATTTTAACTTATAAAAGTGTCAAAAACTCTATTTAAATTGGGTGTGCCATCAAAAGGTGGTAAAACTGAATTTTTTGAAAAATACATACTTATCCAGAAAATTCATTTTGTTCTCATACCATAATCTATAAAATGTGTAAGATGAATAATAATTTATAAAATAAAAAATGTGGTTAATAATATTCATAATGAATAGTTTATATCCCATTAAATAATAATATTTTAATAATATATCGTTGTTTAGGGAAACTCGATATCACGTACAATTCAAGCTATTGAGGAAGGTCGTAGTTGCGTATAATTCAAGCCAAGTCAGCATTGAGTGTAGTGAAATAATCCTTTGGTGTTGTGTATAATATAATAAAAACTTAGTTCATTTATATATTGAACAAAATATATACTCAGTGTTGCATGAAATCAATTCCATAAAAAGAACTTGAAATTGTGTGTAACATGAGCTAAGAATAGTGTTGTGTATACTACACGCTAATATGGTGTTGTGTATAGCTCAAGATAATCTTGGGGTTTCATACAAAAAAATAAATCAAAGAAATTAAAAACAATCTATCTCATAAAATATTAGGGTGTTATAGTTTCTTTGGGGACATATTTACTATTAAATCTTTCACAATGGGTTGTAAAGAAAATGTGAATTATCCTAAAAATATCCCCTAGGAGTATCAACCTAGGGGCATAATAAGGCATGTTTTTATGTACCAGGTTATGTCGTGTCAGACCAGATGCACCTTGTCATAGTTGTTATCCCTAGGTACATCTGTTTCAAAACAATGCAAACTTGTAGTATCCAGATATAGATGTTTTTTCTAGGAAGACCCAAATAATCTAAAACTTACCAGAATTATAGGTTTTTATTGTATACATATCCTTAAAGTATATCTTAGTGTTATTTTCTTTATTTTATAAATCTATTTTCAAAGGTATCTACTAAAATTCTGCTAATACCAACTATAAATACCTTGACCCCAGTTGTCTGGAGCATGTTATTTACTTTATTACATTGGTATAATAAAAAAAGAAGTCGCATCTTGAAGGACAAAATAGTTTTGTATTTTTGAAAAAAATGATACAGACATAATATTTACATTACAACTTGAAAGAAAAAAAACAAAAAACAAACTCCCTTGGAAACACCAATAAACTCCTAGATTATCCCTACAAGTCATTCATAATACACATCTTCACATCCTGGAAAAAAATATAAGAAATGGGTGAGAACAGATGCTAATTAAGGTTAAGTAATATAGCCAAATATAACATAAATAATAATTCATAGAGGATGATTAAAAAAAATTCCATTAGAACATAATCTTGAACATAATATGGTAGGAATAAAATAGGAATAAATAGTTCCATATAAATAATAACATGAGAATGAAACTTAACCATGGATATTCTACTAGTATAATAATCGCATAGATTATCTATTAATAACATCATAATGATGTAATTCGTAATATCAGACATCATAAAAATACCATCAAGGCATTATCCAAGGAGTCAATATCAATGGGTAACACTTCGGGAAAATCTTGGTCTAGTTTGTCATGTGAGTCCTACCGATACATCAAGGGGCTATAATGGGCATTGTCCATCACATACTAAGTACAATGCATTCATCATATGTCAAATAATAAATTTAAAAGGATATATTTAAATCAAAGTGTCCCATACCACTTTGAAATATTTTAATCATAATAATTGATGAAAACACTCTAATAATATCATTGATAAATTCTTGAGAAAAAAATTCTTTTACTTTGAAAAGAAGAGTTATTTTGGAAAATCATTTTTATTTATCATAAAATCAGACTATAAACATGAATATTACATAAAGGAAAAGGTAAGGAAAATTAAATTATTATTGAGGTATAAATTATGTTCAAATGAATTGAAAACATGTAAAATGATTTTTGAAGAAACTTTAGAAATGGGAGACTTCAGTGCGGTTTAAGGAAAAATATAAAAGTTTATTTTAAATGGAAAAAGTCATAGTTGTTTGTATAAAATGAGGAATCGAAAAAGATAGTTCTTTAGGAAAAAAGAGCTATTTTATAAAAATAATTTTGTATTAAAATATATTATGGATGGTACATGAAAATGGGTATGAAATTAGAAATTTCCCTTTAATGAGGCTTACTTATCGAGAGGAATTGAAAATGGAACCTTATAAAACATGTATTTAACCATAAAAGAAATATGAAATGATCTAGATAAATGAGTTTGGAATATATACACAGAATTTATAATAATTATATAAAACTAAATAAGAATTAATTTTGGGTAAATAGAGAGAAGGCGTAACCTGAATAAAAAATGAAGGTTCTGGGAGAATCCCTTATCAGTTTGCAAAAAGTTAGACCATATGCCCCATTAAATTAATAATCATAAAATTAAACATTTAATACAATTAATATTAATATATTCATGATATTATACATCAAATGGAATTATAAATACCCCACACACAAGAAATAGTAGTGAATAAGTCACTTCTCATAGAAATATAGGTGAGATGAGAAAACCCTTACCTAATGTATGGATGTGTTATGTACTTGATCTTAATGTCATGGATTATCATATTAAATCTACTAATTACCTCATAACCTTTTATAAATGTATTTTATTTATTATAATTTTATTAAGTTAATTTATGGCCTTTTTTATGAGTTATAAAATACAATTTTATTATTCGGGAGTGTTCATTTCCTTGGTTTTCATGATTAGTTTACTTTTATATGCACACGAAAGATCATACAAAATGATAATGGTTGTAAAAAATTGGAATTATATTTTATTAATTATCTTATATAATATTAAATGGTTATATAATTCATTTTTTTTATTTTAGGTGAGGATGAATCATTAGATATAATGCTAGTGATAATTGTTTAGATTATTTTGGTGGTGTTTTATTTATCATACGCTAGTTTGTGTTATGAATTAATATTATGTATTTATAATGGTTAAAAACATTAAATAAGTTTTATTAAACATATTAAGGTATATTATAACCATAAAAATTTATTATATGACAATCCTTGAAGTCATAATTGAAAACTCAAAACACGTTGTCCACAAAGGTGGTAAATCCGAACCACATAGATAATATTTTCATCTTTAAAATAAAAGTAAAAGTATAAGAGAATTGATGGTTTATTTTCCATTGACATAATAAAATTATACTATATATAATATACCAAAATTATCATGATTTTTGGGATATATTTAGTGAGGAGAGTATAAGAAAAGAAAATAAAGTGAAAAGAAAATAAAGAATGGGAAAAAGTATTTTACCTCTGAAATTATTCTCCTTGAGAACCACCTTAGGGAAATTGATTTTGGTCTTTTTTTAAGATCAAAACCTCCTAGAAGTAGGGAAGAGGCTTTTTAAGATTATTGGTAAGAAATTGAACAAGCTTCAAGGCTTTGGAGGTGTGAGGTAAATGTGTGGGATGGGTGATATTTATAGTCAGAGGAGAGGAGCGTTTCTGAATATTTTATTTATTTTTAAATAATTTGTCTCAAGAATATCAATAGTTTGAGAATTATCTATAATTATATTAAAATAATGTTCTATATTTTGAGATTATGGTCTTACATCAGCCATACATCATTAAGGTCTCAATAATTCATGTATTTATTAAGTATGGTAAATTACAGTATTTCACTATTCACCAAAAATTCAACTATTTTAGAAAAATCCCAAAAAAATCACCCTAACCATTTTTTATGTGTATGATTTTAAAATTAAATTCATTTTATGAAAATAATATTTTAAATATTATAAATTTAATTTTTTAATAAAATCATCATTTATTTGAAAAATACCAATTTTAAAATTATAACAGATTTTATAGCACTTTAAAAAATTAATTAAGGTCTCATAAATTTATCTTATAATAATAATAGAACAATATATTAATTTATTAATACATTTTATGAAAAAAAGTTTTTAAATTTTTTTTTATTTATAAAATTGTGAATAGACATTTATGTTTCACAAAAAATACCAATGTTTAATTTATCATTATCAAAACATTTATTTACTTATTCTATGATAAAAATATATTATATTTTTCATTTATAAGATAAATTAATTTGATATATACTTTCAGAGGTTAATTTACTATTAACTTTATAAATAGACTATTAATATAATGAAAATGACTATTTTTTAGAAATTGAGATTTTTCACTATTCAGTGGAAAATAAATATTTTCAGAAAAATACCAGAATTTCATCCTAAATTTTTTCTGAAATTTAAAATTTAAAAATAATTTTTATATTTTTTTAAAATAATTTATAAAATTTTCAAAATATAATTTTAAAATAAGTGCATCTTTAAAAGGTGGTAAAACTGGTTTTTGAAAAATACAGACTTTTAATGCATAAAATTGGATTCATTCTTATCTTCTGCCTATAAAATCATTAGGATGAGTGTAAAAATATTTTATTGAATTTGTAATATAAATTTCAAATTTTTTTATTACTATTTCATTCCCATTGATTTAATGGAAAGGATATAACAATCATTTTAAAATAATGGTATTTAATTATATATCATTGTTCATTTAACCTTGGTGTTGTGTGAAACATATGCTGTCAAAGAATTTAAATTTAAAAAGACACATACCATAAAATCTTGGGGTGTTAAAATTTAACATTTATATAAGTTATTAAAATGAGTTTTTATTCACTCCAAGAATACACCCTTAATTTTTATCTTTTTTTAAGATTATTCTTAATCATAATCTCATGACTCTCACTAGAACATGATAGGTAGTTGAGTTTTTTAAACCCTATATCAATAAACACTGGTAAAAATAATTTATTTAATTAATAATCATTCATTTTTATGATGTGAAATATTCAACACATATATAATAAAAAAAGTATTTATAAACCTACTAACCTTTCTTTGTAGACACAGACATTTCATGTATCATGAATTAGTTCAATTTTCCTTATAACTTGTGAATCAAACCCATCCACCAAAGAAAAATTTACTATTTATTTTAATTGATCTTTAGAAACTCAAAATACTCTCACTAATTTCCCAATATATATATTTGTTACTTCTAAATAAATATGATGCATTGATCTATAAAAACATAGTTCTTTAATAAATTAAGATTACCACTAATAATAGTAGAAATAAAATTTTATTTAAGGTTGAATTGAACACCATGTGTACACTTCATAACCTAAAATTCTTATTGAAGATAAGTTGTAAAAATACCAATCCATAAATCATATGCTATTTTTTAGATTGATTGAGATGAAATGCAGTTTAATATGAATTAATAATAAAGTATTATTTGTCAAAGCATGAAGCTACTTTACATTTTAAAAAAACATGTAAATTATCTGTGCAAGCATTCCCCACCTCAATCTAATTAGGTTCTCTTAATACTTATACAAAACCAATTTTATACCTCATTTTAGAACACCATGAAAATTTCCAAAATTTCAAAATATATCCACTTATTGATAATGTGTTCACTAAACCACATATATAAAAATCTTTTTGGTCTAATAACTTATTATACCTTTTTTACAATTTAATCAAAGGAAATATGATGATTTTAGAACCAACTACCTTGAACAGAATTATTATATAAGTTACATACCTGATTACCCAAGTCCTAAATGTATAAAGTGTTAATCATGTATTCTATGTTGTAAATAAATTAATTCATACATATAGAATAACTCTATTTATCACATTAAAAACGAAAATCCCAATCCATAAAAAAATAATTAAATATAAAATTTCAATTAAAATGTTTGGAAGATATATAACAACAATTTTAAATTCTATAACAGGTCCACTAGGTCTGAATAAATCATATTTCCCCACATTAATTCAATAACTCTTACTTAAAACATTTATATTTATATATATGATGATAAATGGATTTTAGTTTTTTATTCCCTATAGATCCACATATAGATACGATTATCAATAAGTATCTTATACAGATGTGTCAAAATATAAAGATTTATTTTTAGAAAATATATTTATTTATTAATAAAATTATTTATTTATAATATTATAATAATTATCATGTTATAATATCAATGTAGGAAACTATTTCCATTAAACATACCCTTCTCAAGGATTAATCATAGTAATAAATAAAGTTATTGTTTAAATACTATTACCATATAAATTTTTTTTTTCATATGAGTATATTTCATTAAAATAATTAAATAAGAGTTTTTATTGAATATAATTCCACTAAAATAATTATCCCTTACATAATATCTATTATTGGTCAAATATCCATATTTTACTAATATTTGGGTCCAATTTAGAGTTTCTCTCATTTCAAACTATTTCAATAAAAACCATGTCAATTATATCATATATAACTCTTAAATATTAAGTTGGAAAAAATATCATCCAAATTTATCTAATGAATTATCCCAACTCAATTTCTTTGGGAACCTAACTAATAGGGTCACTCAATAAAGTGCATTCTGTAGTTTACATTAGGTATATATTCCTAACCATTAGTGTCGACAAAATTATACACACCTTATACCTGATCATTTATTGGATCCCAACCATTAAGTTCACTAAAAACGAATGATAGAGGTCTTGAAATGTGTTCACTTTAGAAGAAATATAAAACTTTATATTTTTATGGGTTTTCATATCTAACCTTATATTTCCATATACATATCATGAACATTTATGCTCATTCATTTCATATAAGCATGCATGATTTTTAATGTTTAATTTTTTAATCTTGTTATTTCAACCTATTTAACATGCTTAAATTATGTTAATTTAAAATTCTTATACAATCATTGAATTTTGGTATTCATTCATTGAAAAAATTTAACAATAATATTCTAAACATATCTATATTCATCCCAAGTAAATAATGACTCAAACTGTTTTCATGTAATGAATTAAAGTCATTAGAAGCCAAAAACTCTACTCAATATCATATATGATGTAATATGTATAAAACCCCCAATTTTATAGACAAAGTATAATTACCTAAATCAATAATAAATATGATCCAAATCTCTATAATCCATAGATCATTACTTAAGAGTAACCTAAAGTTTTAACAATGTTTTTAAATTCAAAAATTATAATAATAATTACTATAAATACTCACATTGTAATTATAAAAAAATCACTAACCATTTTTTAACTTGATTAAATATCATGTAATACCCAATAAGTAACTCCTTAATTTCATAATATAACATATATAACAAAAAAATTAAATATATCATATAAATATTTAAAATATAACAACCCAATTATTTATTACACATTAATTCATGATTAATTACATAAAATTACACATAATACAACCCAAAAGATCAATATGTCTCGTGTATTTTATAATTAGGTATATAGCATAACATCTTGAACATGGGATATAAAAAAATTATTAAAACCTTCCTTAACATGCTTCTTAAATTCCTTGGATTTAAAAACTACATGAGATAACTTATGGACAAATAGAAGATAGGGGAGAGATATAAAGACCAATAAGGGAATAAAAATGGAATAAGGTGATACATGTTGTACAATAGTTATATCAATGGGGCATAAAAATATTAGGAATCACAAACATTATCATTGAGATATGATATAGCATGATAATTATATCATGGGAAATGTGGAAACGACCGAAAACACTACATCATAAACATAGGTCAAGGATAAAGTACCAAGATATCATGTGGAAAAAATTACCATAAAATAATCATGTTCACTACCTATCCCAACATGACGTATCATGAGACTAAACATTACCCAATGCATTGGAGTGCTATATAATTCTCGATGCACCCGTCACTTTCATTTCATTCTCATGATTAAGTGTGCCACATAGATCATACCACATGGATTAATTCATCATAATATTTTATTCCATGTTCATGGTGTGTAGAATACATACATGTAAGTCCCAGGTCAAATTGGTATAAGTGTATAAAGGTAAATATCCATGATATTAAATGGATATGGTATTCACTACATTATTTTTTTGGCATTGAAAATCATGGTGAACTTTTTGCAGCATAATGAGATCACATAAAAATTCATAAAATGGGTTGATCAGTGAGAAAGGGGTATCTCATAATTTAAAAATAAATTGGATAGTAATTGGGATATGTAATAAAATATTCCATTATAAGTAAATGAATATACAGTACATAAGGTAAAGAATATACTTTAATAAAGAGGATAAAAAAAGATCTATTACTTGAGTGTGTGACACTAAATACTTGGGAGGGGATTCTTGAGAGCTTGGTGGAGCCTTAAGAGGACTCTAGAGAGTGGAGGGAAGAGTATGGACATGCTATAAAGAGTTTTAGGGAAGCTAAATGAGATTTTGGGTGGGTTTATTTAGAAAAAGAGGGGTATTTGTTTATTATTTTGGTTTTGGACTCCACATAATAAAATAACAAAAACCAAAAACCTTTCCATGGGTTTTTCCATGGGTTTTTAAAATGGGAGTGGATATAATTATTTTAAAAGTAAAAGTTCATATATAAATAAAATAATACCCTTACTTATGTGGAGGTGGGTCATACTCTTGAAGAAATGATTTCAAAACCATAAAATATTTTAATGGTTTTGGAGGATTCATAAGTGCTTTATAAAATTAATAAAATAAACAAAAAATCACATTATTTTAAATTTGAAAAATATATTTGGTCATTTAAACCATTTATATTATTTATTACATCACTGTTTGGTTATTTTGATGTCATAATATGCAAAGTATATTTATACAATATTTAATTTTTACCTGAAAATTTGACTATCTCAGAAAATTATGAGAAATTCACCGTTGGATAATTTCTAAGTTATGCTTCCAAAAATAATATTCATTTTATATAAATATGTTTCTAAATATATGAATTTTATCTTTTAAAATAGTAATCAAAATTTATTGAGAAATGCTGATTTTTTTTGAAAATAACCATTTTTGAATCCTTATAAAAATTACATTTAACTTCATAAAAATTATATGATCATTTATATTTACTAAAAATTATATAATAATAATATTTTATTAAAATACTATATATATAAAAAATATATTTATTAATCAACATAAATTCCTTAATTAAATTTTTATATTATCCAAAAATACAATTTGTGTTTTATTATATCAAAACAAAAATCATTTATAAAGTAACCATAATAAGATGAAAATGTTATCATTATTCTATAAAAATAATTTTAAAACCCTTAATTCTAGGGTATTGATACATATCTATTTATTACACCATAAAACACTCTAATAGTAAGGTGCACAATGGTGAGACTTTCATGGAGAAGTTCAATATACATGGTTTGGTTTGTGATCTCAATGAGCCTGAAATTCTCCCATAAACGTGTTCATTCATGCTTAAGTTATTGGATATCATCTTGTTCTTGGTCAAGGGAGAATCCCATTGATTCTATCTCCCTCAGAAGCTCTGATAAATGGGCTTCATAGGGTATGATCTTACTATTTGAGGCAATAATTTCCTTTGTCTGTGTCAATTTGATTTCTTAAAACCCTATATTTATACAAATCAAGTGATCACTATTCAACAACTACATTATCAATGATAATGATGCTTAACAGTCATTTAAATAGGATATGATATAATGAAACCAAATAATTGCATGTGTTTTTTATAACCATATTACAAAATAATACATTTAATTAAATAATCAGGGATATTTCATTTATAATTGTTTACGTCATCACAATATTCCCCACTTAAGAAATTTCACCTTGAAAATTTTCATTTCACACACTAAAATAAATGATGGTAACATTGTTTCATCACTTGATTTGGTTCCCACATTTCTTCTTCAAACTTTTTATTTATCCACAACACTTTAACTAGGTGCATTGTCTTATTCTGTAGAACTTTTCCTCTATAATCTAAGATCTTCACCGGCTTCTCTTCGTATAAGTGATCATTCTCCAAAAGTACCACCTCTAAATTGAGTACATGTGAGGGGTCAATTATACAATTTCTCAAGAGGGATACATGAAATACATTATGTACTTAATATAGGTTATGTGGGAGTGTAAGTCGGTAGGCCACTACTCCTATGTGATCAAGGACCTCAAAGGGGCCGCTGTATATTGGACTAAGCTTTCCTTTCTCCCCAAATATCTTCACTTTCTTCCATGGAGATATATAGAGGAATACCATGTCTCCAACATCAAACTCTAGGTATCATCAATTATTGTCATCGTAGATTTTCTATTGACTATGAGAAGCCTTTATGTGTTTCTGAATGATATTAACCTTTTCTATAATTTCCTCAACCATTTTAGGACCTAGAAGTTTTCGTTCCCCAACTTCATCCCAACATGATGGTGTTATGCACCTCTTCCCATAAAGGGATTCATAGAAGGCCATTTGGATGATTGATTAGAAACTGTTGTTTTATGAGAACTCAACCCGAGGAAAATGTAACACCCCAAGATTTCATAGTGTGTTATTTCTTCAAAATAATTCAATAACTTGCACTACACGCAAAACCGAGTTCAAGCGCACCATGACTTACCAAACAAGCCGTTCAAAAAAAGGTTATGAATAGTATTAACTAAATTTTAAACTTTATATAATCCTTATAATTTTAGAATCCATATTATGAGTTTCTTAGACATAATGCAAGAACAGATTCATTTTCAGTATTGCACTTTTATCAACTTTTAATAGTGAAAACTTTTTAAATACAATATTTTAAACTTTTTGACTAAATGGGGACATGAAAATTTTTTTTTTAAAATGAAACATCCCAAGCTTCCATGGTACGCTTTCCTTTGAATAATACAGTAGTGTGTGTTGTACGCAACTTCGAGTTCTAACACACACCACAACCAATCAAACCAGCCGTTATGAAGAGTAATACCTACTTTTTGAAATTATATATATTTTATATTTCAAAATGGACTTCATTTTTGGATTCGGAATATCGAATTTTGCCTAAGATGAAATTTTGGTACATTTCGGATAACTTTCATATTTTGATGAATAGTGAAAATTACTAAGTTTTAATTAAAAACAACTTTTTTAATCAAAATAATTAATAGTGATAAATTATGAATTTGAGTGGTTTTAAATTATATTTAGAATATATTTTTACCATTTAATATAATGTTGGTCATTGGACATAATTTTACAATTAAACCGAACATAAACGAGTGTCAATCTTTTGATAGTTATTATCTCTTAAAAACACGCTTTTTTTTTGACAGCGGGAATTAATTTTAAATTAATTTCTGACACTTCTGTGTTTTGAATTTAGGAAAATGGATTCCATATTTGGAATCAGGATGTTCAAATTGTGTAAATAGGTAACTTTTATTTTTAGACATTTTGAATAATTACTGCGGTAAATATTTTATTTACCATGGTTAAGGGTAAATCCGGTAAATAAGGGTTAAAAAATAATATTATAATAATACTAAATTACCCTAAAACGTGTCTTAACCCTATTGGTTGATACATGGTCGACCATGGGCATCTTTGGGTCAATTTTGGGACCCCATTGATCCACTTGTAAGTGATAATGACACTTTATTTTAATTAAGTTAAAATGAATACAAAAATGGCATAAGCTTACATCTTTTAAAAGAACAATTTTTACATAGGGTTATACATGTTGGATTTTAGATTATAAATATTCATTAGAAAGCTAAAATGATTTCCTACATAATGATATTTTATTTATAATTTTTAGACATCAAATAATTTAAATTATTAATGACACAATAATGATGCAATGTTTACCTCATTAATAAATCATTTAAATAAATAAGATTATAATGATTAAAATATTATGTAAAACCTGTCCAATTCTTATTGGTTGATGTTATTTAGAATATGAGTCATCTTATCTTCGACCTCAATGATTTTTGGACCATTATAAACCGAATATAATTATATTATAAAGTAATACTTTCACTCTTCCCTAAAGAGCCCCTCCTCTCCCTTATAAAAGGAGACCACTTCTACTCATTCCTCACACCTCTCAAGCCACTTGGCTCGTCCAAACTCTGCCCAACTAATCTCCCCACATCCATATCCTCCTCCTTGAAGCTTCCCCTTAGGCAGAAATCATTTCAAGAAGTCCTTTGGTTCCAACCAAAGTGAGTTACCTAAATTAAAGGTAACATTTTCTCTTAAATTATTTTCAATTATTTTGCTTCTCCAACCCCCAAACTCTTTTTATTTCCTTTCTTTTGTAACAACACCAGTATCCACAATATACTAGAATGTTGTTATAAGAAGGATTCAAACTACACATTCACACAACTCCATCTAATGGATGATGAACATAATGTTTCTGTGGATGGCAAACTAACGCCTCACGAAACGATGATTGTTCAAATACATCTTACCGCCTCTCATGGTGGCCATTAGGATGGAAATGTAATTAAATATGATATTAATGATATATATTTTATATATAAGCTTCTGTAATTCCATTTTATTTCATACAATTATTCGTTTCATGTTGTATATACATACGATAATTTCATTTGAGGAAGTGCGGACTACCGCCCCCTTAAAATGATATGACTCGTTCATACCACACATGGAATGTATAAAGGATGGTGTTAATGAACTTAAGTAACATATATATAATATTATATTTTACTGGAATATTAATATACCTATGTATCATTTGGATTCGATTCTTTTAAAATAAAAATTAAATGGAAGTAGCATTCGTGCGTACGTACGGACTACCGTCTCCACGAACGCGATGTGATTCATTCTCCATCGTATCCATTCAAGTATAATTATCATTTGATGATTTAAAAATGATGTTTAAGGAATTGATACCATTCTGGATATAAATAATATACATCCCATTAATAACTAATATGGCTCACATAACAAAGAATATAAAGTAAAATGAACCCGTTAACACCTGAAATGACGATAATTCTAAGATATTATTAACAAATCAATGTTAAAAGATCATATATGATATCATATTAAAGTAACTGATTCTTGTATTATTCAATAACAATTATTTCACCATTATACAGGAGGTAAACCTACCATCGACCAAGGAAAAAGTACAAAGTAAGGGATTCTATTATCTCACTTTCAATTCCGTGAGATTTCCATTGTTCGCTACTAAATTATTGAAAGTGGTGTATTGTGTACTTCCATTTGATATATATTATCATGATTCACTTTATATTCATGTTATTCTGTAAATCATTTGGTGGTTATTAACTTTTGTCCATGCGACTCAGTTGATTAACGTGGTAAGGGGTTTCTTGTCTCACTTTTAATTCCGTGAGAATTCCATTGATCACCACTTAATTATTGCATGTGGTGTATGTGTACTACCCATGATTGTATTAATTGTGTAATATACTTTATTTTATGGGTATTTACATCATCATGGTGTGATCTTTCTTTCATGGGTGTTTGTTTCTTAAGTTACCTAATCAATAAGGGAATTTGAGATTTCAATTTCCACTCATTTGGCTTTACGCATATTTCATTGATTATATTACCCCAAGATTATGTGTGGAATCACTATTCATTTGATTATGTCATAATTTCCACTCCCCTTCCTGTGGATATACTTTTGATACACATAATCACTCCATTGAAAATTCTCAAGTCATTGATATGAATTTTATAAGAGTAATTTTAACTCTTTCACCATTTGTTGAGTTAAACATCCAATTCGTTGGTATTGTTTTTACAAGAATATGTGTGAATGTCCTTTGATTGTTTTACACTGAATATCCAATCATATTTAGTGTATTTATATTTTTCACACATAATTATGTCATTGATTTATCCTTAACCTAAGGATATGGCCTTTATGAGAGATTTCATCTCAACTTACATTCCATTGAGACTTCTTTGTTGATATACACCAAATCACTTTTATGTGGTGTATATAATGTACTTTGACATAGTAGGTCATGAATTCCCTTTATTCTCATTATATTACAATGTTTTGATTACCTCAATTATTTTCATTCAAGTGTCTCTCTTTTGGTTAGAATCTCTAACTGAAATACCATTTTTAAATGTTTTAAAGACTTATTCATCTAAATCTTTCTCATTAATGTCCATGTTTTAAAAATGGTTTTAAGGATTTATTTATATGGACATTAAAGTTTAGAAATTAAAAATCCTTTTAAAAGGATTCATAGTGGTATGGGACACTTTGATTCAAAAATCTATTTTTAAATGGCTTCTTGACAAATAGTGTGACTTTTAAATGTTTTCAAGAAAAGGGGGATATTTCTCTCAAATAGTTTTGATGATTATTTTCATCTATGTCAACATCCTTCATTATTCATGATTGAGGTTAATGTGATACAATACAATATTCCATATTGTATCAAATGAGTTATATTTGACTGTGGATGTTCTATTTTTATACCATTCATGGTTTGTGGTTAAAGTATTGACATTTCGTATGCTAGTTTTAATACGAATGTTTATTTTATGCTTAAACCTATTCATATGAGGAATGCATTGGACTTAATAAGTGACGGGTGGAGCCCGCTATAGCTCCTCGATGCATCGGTAGGTCTCATGAGACAAACTAGTGTCTTGGCACAAGGCCTTGGCAAAATCTTATTTGTAGTCTTGGCACGAGGCCTTGGCTATGTGGTTATGATAGTCTGGCATTATGCATTCCATCATTATGAAAGTGGTTATTGATATTGCATGTGATCATTCGACTAGTAGAATATCCATGTGAGTAAGTAAATGGAATTATTTCATTTTATTTATGCCATACCATGTTGAAAGTTCAAGTTTCAAAGGCTTTTGTTTTAGTTATAAATTGCCTTAAGTGTTTATGATTATTTATGAAAGCTTCTGCTATAATGTTATCCTTACTGAGCATCCGAGCTCACCCCTTTCAATGTTTTATATTTTTTTTCCCAGGATTATGAAGAAGTAATTTATGAATGACCTGCAGGGATAATATGAGGGGATATGAAGACAAAATATTTTTTTTATGATGTAATGTAAAAATTTATGGATGTATCTAGTTATTCCAAGGCTACTAAACTAATCGGTCTTTTGAGACTTTATCTTTCTCATGATCATGCCAATGTTATGTAATAATGCACCGACTCTGGGTTACTAGTGTCGGGGCGTTACAAAAATGTTGGCACCATCCTCATTTGAAGTCCATAGAACATGCTTTCAAAATGTATTAGAGTGTATGAATAGTCCACACCGACTGGACATTAGATTGATGATGATAGGTCGTATTAAAGTTAAGATCATATTTTCGATCTTGTAGGAGAGTTTTCTAGAACTTGAAGGTGAATCACTAGTGTTTATTGGATACAATTGATAGTGGTACTCCATGAATCCTTACCAACTTTCTAATGTATATTCGTGCAAGTTGATCCAATCATAAATCCTCTTGAATCACAATGAACTATGAAATCATTGTAATATTATCCTCCATATCCTAGATATTATTGTTCTCACTGGATATCCTCAGAAGTCTCATGACAAAGTCCATGGTATTGTTTTCCTATTTTCATGTAGGTAATGGTTGAATCATCCACTTATATTTTTTCTTTTCTACCTTCACTTGTTGACATATAAGACATCTTGATGTATATTCTATGATGTCCTTCTTTATATTGTCTCATAATAGTTTTGTTTGAGATCTAGATACATCTTTGTGATTTTAGGATGGATAGAGAAGGTTTAACTATCTACATAAACCAACTGATCCTTATTTAACTCATGTATTGATGGTATATAGAGTCTTGACCCAAATATTACAACACCTTATTCATTAACATTTAACTATGAGGATTTCCCTTTTATTATAGACTCCACTTTCTTTTTAATTCCCTCATCATCTCTTTGAGCATCCTTTAACCTATCAAGAAGAGACGATTGAGAAATAATTTTTGACAGGATTGATTATGTTCTTTACTTTATGAATCCCATGTCCATCCTTTTCAAATATATGAAGATCAGATCGCCCTTAATTCTCATTAATGATAGAATTGATGGGTATTTTCTACATAGATCATCCGCCAATTTATTCAATATAACATGATGTTAGTGGATTGAGCATTTATAGTCCTTTATTATATCTTACCATCTTCATTGGCTCATATTCATAACTTTTTGTGTGAATATATATATTTCCGAGTTTTTTGATCTATTTATATTTCAATCTTCTCCCCAAAGAGATAATTACATCATATTTTCAAAGAGAAGATCACTGCATCTAACTCTAGATCTTGCATTGGGTAGTTCTATTTGTGAAATTTTAGATTCTTTGAATCATAGGCTATGAAGTTATCATTATACATTAACACATGACCCAATAATTTATTTTAATATTCAGTAAATACAATGAAAAGTTCTACACTTTTGGGCAGTGTTAGTATAGGTGTACTGATAAGCCTCTTTTTATCTTCATAATTGTCTCTTCACAATAATCATTCCATGAAAACTTGACTCTCTTTCGAGTTATCTTGGTTAGAGGGTTTGAAAATATTAATAAATTTCACAAAAATCTATGTTTATAACCAAATAATTGAAGGAATCTACGGATATCTATAATAGATAATGTCTTTGACCATCCTTTAATTTATTCTATTTTTAAAGGGTCTAGAGATATCCCCTTTCTTATAATGATATGCCTCAAGAATGCGACTTCCTTCAACTAGAACTCACATTTTCTATAGTTTTCAAAAATATTTTCTTTTCTAAAGGTCTTTATCACATAGATCATATTCTTCTCATGCTCTTCCTTGGTTGGTGTATATTAGAATATCATTTATAAAGACTACCAAAATAATTTAAAGGTAATATATAAAAACTATATTCATCATGTCCTTGAATATTTATAGAGAATTATTGAGTCTGAATGGAATTACTATAACTCATAGTTTTCGTACCTTATATGAAAATAAGTATTAGGGATACCTCCTTCTTCACCCTAACTTTGTAATATCCCAACTGCGAATCCACCTTAGATAAGTATTGTGATCGACATAACTGATCAAAAAATTCATTAATCTATGAAAAAAATAATTCTTTATTGAGAACATTTTAATATCATGATGATAAATGAAAATGCATTTTGAACCATCATTATACTTGATTAAGAGGAATGGTGCACTCCATTGTGAAGTGATTGGACATATCAACCCTTTATTCATATTCTATTATAGTTGTTTCTTATAGCTCCTCAAGTTCCGTAAAAACTGTTCTATATAAAGTCTTGAATAATGGTAACTCACTAGCTATAATTTCGACTAAAAATTCAACCTCTTATATATGAGGAAGCCCATTAAATTCCTCAAAAAACACATTAGCATATTTCCTCTCAATAGGCATGTCTTCAAGGATGATTATTTCCATCGACTCAATCTTTTGAGCTAGATATGCTTTCTCTTAGGGGAAAAATATCTATGCTTGAGATGTTTGTGCTAAATAAGATTCATCATCATCCTTTCACGTGTATAGAATCAGAGGACAATTTGCGATACAGAGAGTGATTTCCTTCTCATGGAAATTTATTTTGGATCTATATAGGGAAAGACAATCCATACCTTAAATTGCCTAAAATTCCACCAAATTGAGTATAAAAAATTTCTATGGGAATTTTATCCCACAAATTGTGATACAGAAGGATTTATATACTTTGGATGAAATAATTTCCCCATTTTCCATATTCAAAGAAATCTCAACTTCCATGATTTGTGGTGGTGTCTGAATAGTTATAATAATATTTCATTATATGAAGGAATTCATAAAACTAGATACAAAAATTACATTCTCTATCCTTGAATGAATAACTAGTGTACCTATCACCACTTTGTTATTGGTATACACATTAGTGGTGGTGATGGAAAAATCTCACACATTCTACCTTGAAGGTTGTTGGTTGACTTAGAAAACCCTTGTCTTAGAGCATTGGTTTGAAATGTTCTTAGGTTCTGTGTTGTTGAAAAAATGAACAATGTGTTGAGGTTTAACTAGATAATTCATTTCCACTATTATATTAGTGGGTTTCTCCTACCAAAAATAGTTATCTAGGTGTCCTAACTTCCCAAAACTAAATCATTTCCTCACCCCTTAGTCAAATTTTAGTGTGATTTTTTCTACACATTTGATAAGTGGAATGTTGAAATTTATTTTCCCCATTAGATTTCTCCATCGGACTACCAAAATTAAACTCCAATTTTTGCTTCTTATCCCCATGATACCCTTGATATTCTCTAATCTTAATTTTGACTTTGTGGGAACATCATAAAATTTCATCTTAGATTTCAAAGTCAGGGATCTCTAGGTATTTTCATATAACAAGTTTTAGACCACCAAATAAGCAGTCAACCTTGGATTCAAGGGTAATGACAAAGTTGTGGGTGTATCTTTCAAGTATTGTGAGGTTTTCCTCATATTCTATAGTTGATTCATCATATTTTTTATTGAGTGAAGGGAAGTCCCTTTCCATTTTAATTCATAGGGTGTGAATAAAATATTTATCAGAAAACATTTTCTAGAATTCCTTCCACCCAATTGATTAAATATCTTCTATAGGGATCATATTCTTGATCGATGTAAACCCCTAATAAAATTACACATATATACGATAAACAACAGCTATAACCTTCTATTTTTTGGAACATTTAAGGATGGAGAAGATCTTCTCAATGAATTTGATCCATTATTCCGTGATTAAGGGACCATATGATCGATTGAAAGTAGGAATCATTTGTCACATAAACCTCTCAATTATAGATTTTTCTTTATTATTAGGATTTGTGCGCTCCACCCAATCCAAGATTCAATTTATAAACTGAGTCATCTAAGAGAGTATCATCATGATGTTCATGATTCTTTCTCCCATTGGTTTGGGCATCTCATTGGGGGCAGTCATCACATTTCCCTTCACATTTATTTCTTACATGGTTCCTCCTATTTTTGAACCTGGCTAGAATATAAGGAAATATAGGGATACATATTTTTAAACTTTTAAACACATAAAGGTAAATTTAATGAAATTAATGTAATAAATTATAACTTACATTTATTTCCTTAACTTACGAACTTATAGGCTTCAATCTATGTTATCCATGATTTATTTCTTAACATATATTCTTTGGATAATTTTTTTGTTCCCTTTATAATGGTTTATAATTAGCTTATGAATTTACCAAATCATATCCCCCAAGAGTGTCAAACCAGGTGTGTAGTAAGGCCTATTGTTGTGTACCAAGTTACATAGAGTCAGGCTTGACACACCTTGTCGAAGTTGTTACCCCTAGGTACATATATTCCAGAACCACATCCAATTGTAGTATCCAAACATGAATGTATTTTATTGGAAATCCACTTACTCTATAATTACAAAAATTAAGTTATATTTTCTTATACTTAGTAATATTTCAAAGTCTTTTTCTAGAGTTTTTCTAATCCTAATCCAAAAAATAACAAAACTTTTCATATGATACCAACTACAATAACTCTATTTTTTTATTACATATTAATTCATGATTTATTACATAAAAGTACACATAATACAACCCAAAAGATAGATAATTTTAAAGTGTCTTAGAAATAGGTACATATCATAACATCTTGAACATGGTATAAAAAACATTATTGAAATCTTCCTTAACATGATTTTAAAATTCCATGGCTTTTAAAACTGCACGAGATAACCTAGGGACAAAATTAAGAAAGGGGTGAGTTATAAAGCCTAGTAAGGGAATAAAAATGGAATAATGTTGTACTTGTTATAACATATTCATATAAATGGGGAATAAAAATACTATTAATCATAAATATGAACAATTATACATGATATAACATGATAATCATAACATGGGAAATATGGAAACAACTTAAAACAATGCATCATAAACATAGTTAAAGGATAAAACACCAAGAAATCATGGTGGAAAATGTTTCATAAAATAACTAGGTTCCCTCCCTATCCCAACATGACATCTAATGATACTAAACACTACCCAATTCATTGGAGGTATATATAATTCTGAGTGCACCCATCACTTTCATTTTATTCTCACTCTTAAATATGCCACGTAGATCATAAAAAATTGATTAATTCATCATCATATTTTATTAAACAATAAAGGAGTGTGAAATACACACTTTTAAGTACCAATTAAAATAGTTATAAGTGTATAAAGGTGAATACCCTTGACAGGAAATGGATATAGTATTCACTACACAATTGTTTTGGCATGGAAAATTGTGGTGAAATTTCAACAGCATAACGACACCACATAAAAATTCATAAAATGGGTTCATGAGAGAGAAATAGGTCTCTAATAATTTAGAAATAAATTTTAAAGTTAGGTTATATTTAATAATACATCCCATCATAATCAAATAAAGATAAAATACATAAGTTAAAGAAGATACTTGAATAAATAGGAGAAAGGAAAAGAACCCATACATGAGTGTGTGACTCCAAATGATTGGAAGGAGATTATTGAGAGCTTTATGGTTACTTGGGAGAAATATAGAGAGTGGAGTGAAGATTATGAATGTTCTATACAGAGTTTTAGTGAAGATAAATGAGATCTTTTTTGGGTTTTTTATAGTAAAAGAGGAGGATTTCTTTATTTTTTAGGTTTTGGACTCTACATAATAAAATAACCAAAACCACAAACCACAACATGGTTTTTGCCCATGGTTTCTACCAAATAATAGTGGTTCTAATTATTTTATAAGGAAAGGGTCCAAAATTAATAAAATAATATACTTGGTTATGTGGAGGTTATTCATACTCTTAAATAAATGGTTTTAAAACCAGAAAATATATTAATGAGTTTGGAGAATTCATAAGTGATTTATAAAATCAATAAAATAATCATAAAATCAGTTTATTTGGAAGGTAAGAATTATATTTTGTCTTGTATACTATTTATAGTATTTATTATATCAAATTTGGTTCATTATGATGTCATAATACACAAATTATATTTATACGGTATTTATTTTTTACATATAAATTCGAGTGTCTCAGAAAATTATGAAAAATTCATAGTTGGATAATTTAAACATTTTTTATTCAAAAAATAATATTAATTTTATCTAAATAATTTTCTAAATATTTTATGTTTTTTCTTTTAAAATAGTAATCAACATTTATTGGTAAGTGTTGGGGTTTTTTGACAATAACAGTTTTTTAACCCTTATAAAAATTATATTTGACTTCATAAAAATTATATAAACATTTATATTTAATAAAAATTATTTAATAATAAAATTTTAATAAAATCTTATTTATTTCAAAAATCTATTAATTCATCAAAATAAACTCCTTAATTGTATTCTAATTTTACCCCAAAATACAATTTATATTTTATTATATCAAAATAAAAATCATTTATAAAATAACCATAATAGGATGAAAATATATTCATTATTCTATAAAAAAAAATTCACATACTAAAAATGATATTGTCTTGATATATATCCATTTCTTACACTAGAAAACACTATAAGAGTATGTTGTAAGATGGTGAGACTTTCATGGGGTGGTTCAACGTACATTGTTTGGGACGTCATCTCGATGGGCATGAACTTCTCTTGTAAAAGGTTTCACTCATGCTTAAGTTTTTGGATATCGATGTGGAATTGGTGAAGAGAAAATATCAAAGACATTATCTCCTCTGGAATATCTAATAAATGGGATTCATAGGGTACAATCCTGCTAGTTGAGGCCATCACTTCCATTATCTATGTCAATTGGATTTGTTACAACCCTATATTTATACTAATCACACTACAAAAAATAGGGTGATTAGAAAGGGTTATTTATTCATATAGAAGGGGTTATACCCCCCTCTAAATGCTTTAGTAGTGGTTACCTATAATTTTCTCTAAAGTGGCCGCCTAACCTGATTAGAAGCGGTTCTCGATAAGCACTGGTAAAATGAGTTTTTATTTAGTGGTGGTTCAATTAGAGGGGGTTTTAACCCCTTTTAAATTAGATCTAAATTTGATGTATACAATAGAATAGGGGAAGTTATAACCACCCCTAAATTGATTTTGAATTTATCAATTTTAGTGGAGATTTACCATAATCATCCCTAGATACCCCCATTTGTTTTGAAATCCCCCCTAGGACCCATCAAGTAACCCCCATGGCACCCACCATGTGCCCCGACACCACCCCACACAACCCATGGCACCCCACAAGATAGACCATGTAAATACCGACCCCATAGACACCAAACACCCCCGTAAACATCCTTGGGAAACCCCACTAGAGAACCCTGGACAACCCCACTATCACGAATCGTCTCCCAGGGCCCGTGCTGTGACTACCCCAAGCCCACCTTCCATAGGCCAGGGGTTGGTGACTAGAACCAAAGGAAAAATTCTCTAAAACTGGGAAGTAATTGACTTTATGACCTATAAACACATGAAACTAAAAACACATCAAGATAAGAAACACCAAGTAAACTTTATAACAAAAGTGTGCTGAATGTAAAAGGGGTCAGAATACAAGCCCAACTGGAAAGTACAAGTACGAATGAAATGAAATACAATTTAAGAAAAAGAAAAATACCTGCTGGGTCATCCTCTGAGGTTCCTACATGAAGGGTAGGTACAGATATCCTCCAAAACACTCCTTATCCTTCCGTCCCCTCCATGTACCGACTCGTCCTAAGGTCCACCTCTGGGCACTATCCAGTCCTAGTACTCTTAGCCTCAGTCAGTGCTATTCGTCATCTGCAACCAACAAAAGAAGGTGCGGGCATAGCCGTGTAGGGGTGAGTATAACGATACTCATTAGGGACCCCGAGACACTCAAGTTCTCACAAAATCCATCAAGGATAAACCAAAAAGTTTGAAATAAATAAAATAAACCTACTTAGGTATATACAACTACATATACCTATGTTATTAAGTAATCCATCTCAATCACGAGGAAAACACAAAAGTACTGACTCAGATCAACCAGGATTTTATTTTATGGGTAGTATCTAGCAACAACTCCAATCACATTATTGAAACCTTGGCTGTTGTAGAACTTCATCTCAATCGAGTACAGTGGGCCTTCCGTGACACCAAGCGCGCTTCCCACTAACCTTGGACAGCTGAGGTACTCCTCCTGTCGAGTATTGTGGGTCTTCCGCGTCACACAAAGGTGCTCCACACAGTGGGTCTGTTGCGTCACCAAGTGCGCTCCCCCTCATAGCTTGCTGGGGTACTCCTCCTATCAAGTACCGTGGGTCTGCCGCGACACCAAGTAACTCCCCACTAGGCTAGTAGAGTCACTCTGAGTCAAACGTTCAGTAGTCGTCAGGTCCCAGCCCACTACTAGGTCTCGGCACTACGCTCACTCGTCTCCATGAGAATCCTCTCCAAGAGCTACTGGTCGATTCAATAACTATCAAGAAGTCCAACGAAGAAGTATCTCAAAGGTCTTCCACGTCATAGGGGTCTCAATGCAATAGATAATGTATCAATCGTACGCCCGGTCTGTGAGTTATTAGCCTTTTAGTCCAGGGGTCTTGGTTAGATTCGTACATGATCCAACCAGACCATATATCAACTATACCCCAAACACCAGTGGGGTATTGTCAAAGGAACCTTAATGCTCCAAGATTAATAGTACTGCTGACGGTTCGTTAAATGGACATCTGGTGCCAAACATATGGTCGTAGGAGCGTAAATGGGTCGTAGTGGGTCTGGGTTCGGACTGACCCGGTTCGTGTCGACCCGGCCTGACCTGTTGGGTCTGGCCCAGCCGTTGGGCGGGCCAGCTTGTTGGGTTCAGCCTGGCCCACTGGGCCCATCCCAGCAGGCCGCGAGGGGCCACGGATGGCCTTGAGGGAGCGCACCGCCACGAGGGCATGGACCGCCCGTGAGTTGGAATGAGGGAAGTTCGGCCCAGAGGGCTCCGCATGGGTGGCTCGGCCTAGAGGGCACTGTGAGGATGACTCAGCCTAGGGTGCGGGGGCTTGTTTGGCCGGGGTTCCATGAGGGGCGCGGGGGGCTCGGGAGGCCGGGGTGCCATGAGGGGAGCGGGTGGCATGAGAGGCGGGGGCGCCCCGAGGGGCACAGGTGGCTCGGGAGGCTGGTAGGCAGCGCAATCCAGGGTGGCGCAGAGGGCCGACAGCAGCACATCCGGTTCGGCCGGCAGGTGGCGCGGCTGGGGAAGCTCACCTGGAGGGTGGAGCAGCCGGGGCAGCTCGACCGGTGGGCGCGGGGCCGGTTCGGCAGGGAGGCCGGACCGCCGCATGGGCGACACGGGTCGCGGGGGCCGTGGTTGGTGGCGTCATTGCCTTCTTTTCCTTCATCACCTTCTTTCATTCCGAAGAACACCACAAAGAAGAATGACATGGGGGGGGGGGGTCGGGCCATGTTAGTTTGTCCCACACCCTCCGCGTTTAGTGTGGTAGAAAATGGTTCCCAAGTACGAAGAAAAGAATGTCAACCATGATCTTCCATAATTTAATCATTCCCAATCCCGCACAAGAGAAGAAGGGTGTACCTAGAAAGTGATAAACAAAAATCATTAAACCCCTACCTCATTCGTTGACGTTGTGTGGGAAAAATTACAGATGTCAGTTCTCCATGGATGAGTACGTCCCACATCCTAAGTAGTCCCAAAGAAGAAGGTCAAAGGAGGTCAGCGTTCTTTGTTGATGGAGCACGTTCTTCATTAGAGAACGTGTTCTTCATTGGATAGAATAATGATCCAAGTGTTGGGCGTTGCGTCACTTTACCAACGCTTCGTCGCTTGGTGAAGCCATCCCAAATCCTCCTCCCATGATCCATAAATATAGGAGAGGGGGAAGGGTAGGTAACGATTATGGAATTTATAATGGTTAATTTATTCGGAACCTTCATAAATTCCAATGACGTTGTTACTTAAATTAAAAAGGGGGCAATCCAATTAATTAACGTTGGCATAATTAATTGGATCATTGGCACAATTTAATAGTATGTGTGTTGACACAATTATGGTGGAGGATGTCAAGAGGATCTCCCTCATTAATTGTGAGAGTTGAGGGTTTCTCCCAATTAAAGGGGGGTTTCAAGGGGGTTTAATCCCAGGTGGTCCCCACCACCATAACCTCTCATGGGAGGTTATGGTTAGGGCGGTCCCCACCACCTTAACCTCTCATGGGAGGTTAAAGTATGGTGGTCTCCATTACCAACTTCTACATGGGGGTTTAGTTCTGGTGGACCCCACCTAAAATATCTTCATGGAAGCTCAAAATAAAATAAAATGAATTTTATTTTATTTTATTATTTCCATGAAAAACCCAAAAATTAACTTTCTCCCTCGTCCATCTACCATTGAGGTGAAAGTCTCCTTAAGATAATACCAGCGTTGCGAGTTCAACGGTGCCCTCAGATTTTAATTTCGAGAACCGGTTCAAATGTTATGAAAACCCGCTCGCACATATACTGAACGTACCTGAAAAAATGTTTAGAAATTTATTTCAGTAATTTTGGGCCTCACAATCACGCACCGTAAATTTTCTCAGTCTCGTAAAATTCTCATTTATTTAAAAAAAATTACTTGGAAAATCCAGGTCTTTACATTCTCCCCACCTCAAGGCATTACATCCCCATAAGCCACAACTCAAACTAGTTAAACAAGTGGGGGTACTAAGCACGCATCTGAGCCTCCCGCTCCCATGTGCTCTCCTGGAGGTTCTTGTGCTTCCATGGAACGTGCACCAGTGGTATCGACTGTCCATGAAGGACCTACTTTTGTCGATCCTCAATCTTCATTGGAACCGCCATAAAAATCTCCCCATCATCGACATCTATCTCGCTATGATCGATGATGTGAGAGGGGTCGTGCATGTATCTCCTCAGCTGGGATACGTGGAAGACGTTGTGCACCCGGTGCAACTATGGTAGAAGAGATAAGCGGTAAGCCCCCTCACCTACTCTACCGAGGACATGAAAAGGTCTAATGAATCTTGGAGATAACTTTCTGCCTCAGCCAAATCTCCATATACCTCGTCGGGGTGAGACCCATAGAAAGATGTGATCACCATCCTCAGACTCCAGAGGTCTCCAAATTCTGTCAGCATATGACTTCCGCCTACTCTGTGTAGTATTCATCCGCTCCTGGTTGATCTGCACCTTCTCTGTGGTAGCCCATACCATCTCTGGTCCCACTAGTGCTGACTCCTCTTGGTCATTCCAACACAAAGGTGATCTGTAGGGTCTCCCATACAACACCTCAAATGGTTCCATCCTAATGGTGGAGTGATAGCTGTTGTTGTATGTAAACTCCACCAAAGGTAAGTGATCCTCCCAGCTATGACCGAAGTCGAGGACACAAGCACACAACATGTCCTCGAGGGTCTGAATGGTCTACTCAGTCTGGCCATCTGTCTGAGGATGGAAGGCGGTGCTCAAACAAAGCTGCGTCCCTAAATCCTCCTACAACCCCTTCCATAGCTAGGAAGTAAAATTTGCATCACGATCAGAGATAATCGTCGAAGGTACTCCATGTAACTGCACAATCTCCTACACATAGAGGCATCCCAAGCTCTCTACTGAACCCTGCTATCTAATCAGTAGGAAGTGGGATGACTTGGCGAGTCGGTCGACAATCACCCAAATCGATACATGTCCCCTGGATGTACGTGGAATTCCTATCCTGAAGTCCATGGATATCTCATCCCATTTCTAATCTGGGACCTCTAAAGGCTGAACTAAGCCTACTGGTACTTGATGCTCCGCCTTCACTTGCAGACAAATGAGGCTCTGAGAAACAAACTCTTCTACTGCATTCTTCATTCCCAACCACCAGTACTATCGTCAAAGATCCTGGTACATCTTCGCCACTACTGGATGTACTGCTAGAGGGGATTTGTGGAACTCGCTTGACACTTCCTCCTAAAGTGACACTGGTACCATGGTACGTCCTCTAAAGAGGATAACTTGCTCCCCACCTTCAGAAAATTCATCAGGTGCCTACCTTATGGATATCTGAGCACGTCAAGCCTCTTAGTTAGTGTCCCCATGCTGCACCTCCCTGACTCACTGAAGAAGTGGGGGAGTGATTGTAAGAGATTGAAGAAAAGCTGATCCATTATGTTCCACAAAGGATATCTGCAAAGCAGCCAGCTACTCCATCGCCTCGCCTAACAGCTGTATACCAGACCTCCTGCTCAGTGCATCTAATACAATGTTCCCCTTCCCAGGAGTATAGAATATCTCAAAGTCATAGTCCTGGAGGAACTCAAGCCAACATCGCTGTCTCAGGTTCAAGTCCTTCTGGGAGAAGATATACCTGAGACTCTTGTGATCAGAGTACAATGTAAAGCACTCACCCATCAGATAGTGTCACCACATTTTCCAAGTAAATACCACTACTACTAACTTCAGGTCATGGGTAGCGTAGTTCTGCTCATGTTGTCTTAGCTGTCGTGATCCATATGTGATCAATACTCACTCCTATATCAGGACACATCTGGGTCCAGTCGCTGATGCGTCGCAATAGACTATTTACCCTACAACTTCCTCTGGAAGCCTCAAGATGGGGTAACTAGTCAGCCTCTGCCTCATCTCCTGAAAGCTTTGCTGGAATCTCTCTGACCACACGAAGGGTTGCCCTTTTTCGTCAAGGATGATAATGGTGTTGAAAATATGGAGAAATCTGGAACAAATCTCTAATAGTATCCAGCAAAAACCAGGAAACTTCGTACTTTTGTCACACTTCTGGGTGGCTTCCAAGAAAGTACCACCTCAATACTTATTGGATCCACTACAACTACAGCCTCTAAGATGACATGTCCTAGAATGTGAACCTCTCGGATCTAGAACTGAAACTTAGGGAGCTTAACATAAAGCCGGTGCTCTCGGAGCGTGTCTAGTACTACCTTCAAATGATAGGCATGCTCCTCCTTAGTAGTTGATTAGATCAGAATGTCATCGATGAAGACCCCTACAAAGTGATCAAGGTATGGATGAAAGATCCTGTTCCTGAGTCCCATGAACACTTCTGGAGCGTTGGCCATGCCGAGTAGCCTAACTAAGAACCCGTAATGTCCGTACTGACACCTGAAGGCTGTCTTCTGCACATCCTCATCTCTCACTCTAAGCTGGTGATAACCAGATCTGAGGTCTATCATCAAGAACCATCGTTCACTCTTCAGCTGATCATAGAGTTCTTAAATCATCGGATGTGGGTACCTGTTCTTCACGGTCACCTGGTTTAGGCGATGGTAGTCGACACAAAGCCTCAAGCTCTCATACACCTTCTTGGAGAATAGAATCGGGGTTGCCCAAGGTGAAAAACTGGGCCAGATTAATCCCTTCCCCTGCAAGTCCTCTAGCTGTACCCACATCTCGTGAAGCTCCGTGGGAGCCATCCGATATGCTGGTGTAGATATTGGTGTTGTACTAGGGTATAAGTCAATGTAAAAGTCCACCTCTCTATGAGGAGGTAGAACCGAAACATCATCCGGGAAAACATCCATGTACTGTTCCACCACTATAGAATAGCTCGAACTCTCCATATCAACTGCTCCTAGGGTAAGTCTAGCCAACTGATGAGTGATCGGCTGCACTCTCCTTCAGGTAAGTCTATCATGTGCTGCAAAGGCTCCCTTTTCGCCGGTGAAGGAAAACATGGTCCCATTCGTGCAGACACACCACACTTTGCACCTAATACAGTCAATCTGAGCATGGAATTTAGATAACCAGTTCATACCCAAGATGACGTCGTAAGGCCTCGGTGCTGCTACTAGGAGATCCCAGCCGAAGATCTTGCCTCATAGAGTAATCTCACACTACCGGAACCAGTGTGTAATCATCGAATCTACTCCCGTAGGAGTATCTATCAGTAAGGATCAATCCAACGGCTCTGTCGGAATCTCCAAGCTCTGAAAGAGGGCAGTGGAAATAAAAGAATGACCGAAATCTGTGTCTATAAGTACTGCAACTAAGGTTGAGTAGACACAGATCTTACCTCGAATCATCTCCCGAGTGCCAGGATCATAATCCTCAGCTTCCTGGAGCTGAGCTCTCCCCTATCCACCTGTTCCTTACAGTCGGGATGGACCTCTTTATTGTGGTGGTGGCAGTAATATCTCGAATCGTCATCCACCGCCAGCTGCACGACCAGATCCTCTACCACGTCTTCCTTCTCCCTACAGACCTCCTCGGTCGAATAACTGTCTCTTCTTGGGTGGTACTTTGACCGTATACTGATCATCCATATGGAGGGTCAGACAGTCACAAGCCATGTGACCCTTCCTGCCGCATACATAACACTACCCACTCCTGGTATGACAAGCTCCGATTCGGGTTCCCCGCACAACTAATCCTGAGTCATGCGGTTGTCCACCTGTAGGTTTGGTCCTCTTGGACCTCTGTGACGTCTGTCTTCTGCTAGCTGCAGAAGACTCAACTACGTGACCACTGGTAGTGGGTCTCACCACTGGTGACTACTCAACAAGGAAACTCTCCACCAAGAGGGCTCTCTCTAACACCCCCGCCTACGTCGGGATGTTGAGTGGGATCATCGAAGCCTTGATCTCCTGCCTAAGTCCCTACTCGAAGGTCCAGGCCCAGAAGAATGGTTCCTGCACCATATCTGTGGAGTGGCATGTGAGGTCAGCGAACCTCGCTGAATACTGAGCTACTATCATGCTGCCCTGCTGCAGATGAAGAAGCTCCTATATGAACACTACATGAAGAGTTGCTGAGACAAACTCTACCCAAAACAGGCTCTCTAAGTTTGTCTAGAGAAGCTTCATGTCATCGTGAACCTGGAGAATCAAGCTCCACCATATTCCTATTGATACCAATAGAAAGATAGTGGCAAGGATCACCATGAGATCGGCTGGTGTCCCTACGAGTTGGAAGACTCTCAGCACAGCCTCTAGCCAATCCTCAGCCACATGTGGGTCCGTATCCCCCCTGAACCTGGGTGGCCTATGGTGCTGGAACTCGTGCAGTGCACTCAAGTGGTGTGCACCGTCTGCTACTGGGGCTAGTGGCATCGGTGGCCCAATGGGGAGTGGTACCACATGTGCTTCTACTGGAAAAGGGCCCAGCACTGAGGCATCATCGCTCGGTGGGCTATCAGTGCATGAAACTCTCGGAACTCTAGATGGATGTCTGTATAGAGGAATCCTAAAGAGAAATAGGTGTTCCATGGTCAAAAGATATACCTGGTGAGATAACCCGGTTGAGGTTACTTAAAGAGAACTTTTGAAAACACACATGCAATCAGTGTTCTCATGCACTGAGTTGGAAATCAGTAGTCAGGGTCCTGGTGTATGGATATGTCAGTCTCCGCACCAACACTGGACTCCCTGAACTGAAAACCACACTCACTATACTTAACATTATTTCTTCATATAAAATATCATAGTCCTAAGTTCTTTGGTAAAACCGACTCCTTTGATACCAATTTGTCATGACCCGTCCCTCGGGGCTTGTGCCGTGACTACCCCAAGCTTGCCTTCCATAGGGTAGGGACTGACGACTTGCACCAAAAGAGAAATTCCCTAAAACTGGGAAGGCATTTACCTTATAACCTATAAACACAAACAACTAAACACACAACAAGATATGAAACATCAAGTAAACTATACAAAAAAAGAGTGTTGAAAGTAAAAGGGGCTAGAATACAAGCCCAACTGAAAGTACAAGTACGACTGAAATGCAATACAACTGAAGAAAAAGAAAAATAGGTGTTGTGTCATCCTTCGAGGTTCATACCTGAAGGGTAGGTACAGATTGCTTCCACAACACTCCTTGTCAGTCCATCCCCTCCGTGTACCGACTCGTCGTAAGGTCCACCTTCGGGAACCATCCAGTCCTGGTACTCTCAGCCTCAGTCAGCATTGTTAGTCATCTGCAACCATCACAACAAGGTGAAGGAATAGCCCATGCAAGGGTGAGTATAAAAATACTCAGTAGGGACCCCGAGACCCTCAAGGTCGCACAAAATCCATCAAGGATAAACCAAAAATTATGAAATCAATAGATAACCCTACTTAGGTATATCCCCATACATATACCTAAGTTATTAAGTAATCCATATCAATCATGAGGAAAACACAAAAGTACTGACTCATCTCAACCATGATTTTAATTTAGGGGTAGTATCTAGAAACAAACCCAGTGACATTATAGAAACCTCGGCTAATGGACAACTCCAGCTCAATCGAGTAGAGTGGGCCTATCGCGACACCAAGAATGCTTCCCAATAACCTTGGACTGCTGAAGTACTCCTCCTATCGAGTACTGTGGGTCTACCGCATCACACAGAGGCACTCCCTACCATGGCTCTGTCGCGTCACCAAACGCGCTCCCCCTCATAGCCTGCTGAGTTACTCCTCCTGTTGAGTACGGTGGGTCTGCTGCGTCACCATGCGTGCTTCCCCTCGTACCGTGCTGAGTTACTCCTCCTGTCGATTACCATGGTTCTGATGCGTCACTAAGCGCACTCCTCCACCGTGGGTCTACCGCTACACCAAGGCACTCCCCACTAGGCAAGTAGAGTCACTCCGAGTCAAACGGTCAGTAGTCGTCAGGTCTCAGCCAACTACTAGGTCTCCGCACTACGCTGACTCATATCCGGAAGGATCCACTCCATGAGCTACTGGTCGATACTCCAACTATAAATAAGTCCCATGAAGAAGTATCTCAAAGGTCTGCCAAGTCATAGGAGTCTCAAAGCAATAGATGGTGCGTCAATCAGACGCCCAGTCTGTGAGTTATTAGCCTTTTAGTTTCTGGGGCCCGGTTAGATTCATAAACGATCCAACCTAACCGTATCTCAACTATACCCCAAACTCCAGTGGGTATACTCTAAGGGACCATCATGCTCCAAGATTACTAGTTCCACTGACAGTTCTTCAAACGAACGTCCGGTGCCAAAGATATGGCCAAAGGAGTGTAAATGGGTCGTAGTGGGCCCGGGTCCGGTCCGACCTTGTCGGACCGAACCAGTCAGACCGACCCAGCCAAACCCAGTCTGGGCCAACCCAATTCGGGATGACCTGTCCTGACCCATTATGTCTGGACCGGCCCGTTGGGTGGGCCCACCCGTTGGGTTCAGATCAGCCCGCTGGGCCCAGCCGAGCAGGCCGCGAGGGGCCGCTGAGGGCTGTGAGGGTGCGGACCGGCCGCGAGGGCACGAACCGGCCATGATTTGGCATGAGGGTGGTTAAGATCGGAGGGTTCCACGTGGGCTGATCGACCCAGAGGGTGTCGCGAGGGTGGCTTGGCAAGGGGCACGGGGCCAGTTCGGCCAAGGCGCTGCGAGGGGCGTGGGCGGCTCAGGAGGTTGGGGCGCCGCAAGGGGTGTAGGCTGCATGGGAGGCCGAGGAGCCGCAAGGGAATTGTGTGGCTCAGGAGGCTGGCAGGCAGCGTGAGCCGGGGCGGGTTGGAGGGTTGGCGGTGGCGTGATCGGTTTGGCCGGCGGGAGGTGATGTCGGCGGGTGTCGCTGCCGGGGTGGCTCGACCGGTGGGTGCAGGGCCGGCGGGTGGTTCTGTCGGGGTGGCTCAGCCGGTGGGTGGCACGACCGGACTAGTCCGAATGGCGGGCGCGGGGCCGGTTCGTCCGGGAGGTTGGAGCACCGCAGGTCGTGGTGGCCGAGGGTGGAAGCACTGTTGCCTTCGTCACCTTCCTTAATTCTGAAGAACACCACAAAGAAGAACTGCAGAGGGGGGGGGGGGGGGTCGGGCCATGTTAGTTTTTCCTGCACCCTCCACGTTTAGTGTGGTAGAAAACAGATCCAAAGTACGAAGCAAAGAACATCAACTGTGATCTTCCATAATTTAATCATTCCCAATCCCTCACAAGAGAAGAAGGGTGTACCTTGAAAGTGATAAAAAAAAGCTTTAAACCCCTTCCTTGTTCATTGACATTGGTGCATGAAGAAGTACGGGCGTCAGTTCATCGTGGTCGGGCCATGTTAGTTTTTCCTGCACCCTCCACGTTTAGTGTGGTAGAAAACGGATCCCAAGTACGAATCAAAGAACATCAACTGTGATCTTCCGTAATTTAATCATTCCCAATCCCTCACAAGAGAAGAAGGGTGTACCTTGAAAGTGATAAACAAAAAGCTTTAAATCCCTTCCTCGTTCGTTGACATTGGTGCAGGAAGAAGTACGAGCGTCAGTTCATCGTGGATGAGTACGTCCCTTGTCAAAAGTAGTCCTAAGGAAGAAGGTCGAAGGAGGTCGGCGTTCATCGTTGGCAGAGCATGTTCTTCATTGGAGAACGTGTTCTTCGTCGGAGAGTGTAATCCTCCAAGTGTTGGTCATCACAACACTTTACCAGTGCTTCATCGCTTGGTGAAGCCGTCCCAAACCCTCCTCCCAAACTCCATATATATAGGAGAGGGGGAAGGGTAAGTAACGATCATGGAATTTATGGCGGTTCATTTATTAGGAACCTTCTTAAATTCCAACGACGCTGTTACTTAAATTTAAAATGGGGAAAGCCAATTAATTAACGTTGGCATAAGTAAGTGGTGCGTTGACACAATTTAATAGTATGTGCATTGACACAATTAAGGTGGAGGAGGTCAAGAGGCTCTCCCTCATTAATTGTGGCAGTTGAGGGTTTCTCCCAATTAATGAGGGGTTTCAAGGGGGTTTAATCCTAGGTGGTCCCCACCACCATAACCTCTCATGGGAGGTTATGGTTCGGGTGGTCCCCACCACCTCAACCTCTCTTGGGAGGTTAAGGTCTAGTGGTCCCCACTTCCAACTTCCTCATGGGGGTTTAGTTCTGGTGGACCCCACCAGAAATATCCATATGGAAGCTCAAAATAAAATAAAAAGAAGTTTATTTTATTTTATTATTTCCACAAAAAACCCAAAAACCAACTTTCTCCCTCATCCATCTGCTGTCGAGGTGAAAGTATTCTGAAGCGAATACCGGTACTGTGAGTTCAACGGTGCCCAAAAATTTCAATTCTGAGCACCAGTTCAAAAGTTATAAAAACCCACTCGCAAGTTTACTGAACGTACCTGAAAAACGTTCAGAAATTCATTCCAGGCACTCTGGGCCTCGGAATCACGCGCCGTCAATGTTCGCGGACTCATAAAATTCCCATTTATTTTAAAAAAATTAAATGGAAATTTTGGGTCTTGAAATCCATAGACAACCCATTGGACACCACTAACAGCACTAGGAAAGCCCCACAGACAACCCATGTCACCCATACAACACCCCCATGCGACCGATAAATACCGAATATATGCCCCCAGACAAATCCATAGGACCCAAAAAACACCGGGGACTAGAATTTGTATGCGACCCTCCCACCATCATACGACACAACACACGTGGTGATTGACACCCTCCAATCCCGCCTGTTGAAAAACTTTGTCTCTGGTGGGAATCGAATCAGGGCCTCTGATAGATCTTCTGTACGCCTCTTCCACTGCGCCGAAATATCTTTCATTTAATATATATGTTGTATTATATTTATTTACATATACAAATATATGATAATATATTTATATATATATCTATATAGAAAATATATTATTATATAGAAATAAAAACAATATATTTTTGTATATATATAAATATATATATGTGTATATATAATATATAAAAATAATTATATTTAAATATATAAATGTATCATTATTAATATATTTATAAACGGTTATATGTTTGTGTTTGTGCATTTATGTATTTCTATAATATTTATAGATAATATATATATACTTATATGTATGTGTCTGTGTTTCAATAATATTATTAGTTAATTATTATTATTACACATATTTTTTAAACTATAAAAAATTATGTTGGTTTTATAAATACCATATATTTATTATATGATTTATATTATATTAAATACATTTATATTATATATTTATCTATGTAATTATATTCATTTATATTATGTCATATGCGCGCACACACACAGAAATATTCACACAAAATTAAATATATTCATGAAATTAGAAATATATAATATAATTAAAAAAATTATATATATTTACTAAATTAATATAAAATTAATATAGAATATGACTATATATATAATATATATAAATTTATAGATATTAAAATATATATAATATATATATATAATATAATATATATAATACTTTATATATAATATTATATATATAATATAATATATATAATATAATATATATAATATAATTATATAATTCAATTATTTATTTATATATATATTATTTATATATTCAAATACATAATATAATAAATTGTATTTTAGCCTAAATATAAAATTTAAATGTATTTAATATAATATGTGTATAATAAAAATGTATTTTCTAAATGTGTAGTATTTATAAAACCACATATAAATTTTATATATTTGAATAAATATATTTATAATTAAATTTATATCATGTATACCAATATTTATATATGTATAAATTTTTTATATGTATATGTATTTATTTAAAGTATTTATATACAGTCATTATATATATATATATATATGTTTATAATGTATTTAAATACATTTATATAATGTTTTTATGTAATATATATACACACATGCATGCGCACACATATATATTATAAAATTTGATTTTATTTGAGATTTATATTAAAAAAATAGATAAAAATTTAGATTGTGTAAACAAACCCCTCTAATCAAATGGATTAGCGATGGTTCATGAACCCCCTCTAATTTATTAAATTAGAAGGTGTCTAGAACCCCCTCTAATATAAGGGATTAGGTGGTTCATGAACCATGATAATTTCTTATATTAGAGGGGGTTCAAAACCCCCTCTAATTTCATTAATTAGAGGGGATTCAAACCCCCATCTAATTTCATAAATTAGAAGGGGTTGAAACCCCCCTCTAATATAAAGGATTAGTAGTGGTTCAGAAACACCCTCTAATTTCATGCATTATAGGGGGTTAAAAATACCCTATAATATTCAAACAAATATATATATATATATATATCCTCTAAAATTTTATTGAACATATAACACCTCTAATTATTAAATTAGTAGTGGTTTTTACATACTCTCCTATAAAATCTAACAAAAATATTAAAAAAATAATTCTAAAAAATTTAGAGGGGGTTTTGAACCCGTTATAAATTTGAGGATTAGAGGGGGTTGTATAGAACCCCCTATAAAATGAATTTAGAGGGTGTTGTGTAGAACCCACTCGAAAAACCCACCACTAATCTGCTATTTTTTTGTAGTGTCATGGGATCACTATTCAATGGATATATTATCAATGATAATTATTCTTAACATTCATTTCAATATGATATGATATAGTAAAAAAATAATTTCATGTGTTTTATATAACTGTATTACATAATAAGGCATTGAATTAAATCATAACGGAATTTTAATTATTATAGTTTAGGTCATTACATATAACATAAAAATATTATCTTTTGTGACTATTTAAAATAATAAAATAAATAAATAAATTAATATTTTATATATTTAATATGAGACATATGAAAACCTCATAATTTAAGTATACAATATATTGATAATTCATGTTAAGATGAGTATAAAAAATTTACAATTCAAACCATAAATTATTAAGATAGTTCATATATAAAAGTTATATTTTAAGGCTTCATATTTTATGAAATAAATATAAACAAATAATTATTATAATTACAAGGTAAATATGAACCATTTATATCTTTTAAAATATATAAATCATATGAAATATAAAGTCTTCATAACATATATCTTGGATTTCATAAACATTTCATATTTGTAATGTAAAAAATATGAATTATTTAAATATTATATATTTTAATAATGATTTACATGTATAAAGACCCTTTTAGACAATGATCATATCTTTAATAACATTTCAGTATGATCTAAAGCCATATGGGTTTACTGTGATCCCTACTAGTCTGCACTGATAATGGATTCTAAACAAAATGTTTTTTTAAAACCCAATATCACAAACATTGATATACACTATCATTTCTTTTGATATAGGTAAAAACTATATCATTAACCAAACATAATAATGATATACCATATGAAAACACTTATATCACTAAAAAATGACATATGTCACTTCATCTTTCATAAATCGTCATCATTAATGCACCTTATAACCTTGTGTCATTGGTCATGTTTTATATCATAGGTGGAGATATCACTATATATATTTATATAATATCCCATAATCATACATTTACACTATATCACACTTTGTAATATCACCATATCACTACCATGAATATGGTACTTTATTTTAAAAACCCATGATCAATTATGTCATGAACAATGATATTTGATATCACTTCTATAGATATATTTGATCAAACACCTCTGAATGAGCCCCATAATATCCTAAAAAATGTTATTCAAATATAATTTTTTGTTATATACTGTTATTCATAAAATCATTATTTTTTTAAAACACAATTTCCCCAAAACAATACTAGATTTTTATCTCATACCACTGTATCTTTTTTAGGACATCAAACATGTCTAAAATTAGATAAAAAAACAAAAACATATAAAATATAATTTTTGGGAGATTTTTATAGGATAATAATTAATAACATAAAATAAAGTGAAAACCTTTAACTATTTTTTCCATATCTTCACCATCAATGTATTTGATAATTATTAATAAGAAACAACATATATACCCTTACTGCCACAGATAATTTATTAACAGTATGAATCATAAATCCCATTAAAAGGAAATACTTTCTCATTACTACATTATAATACCTAGTAAAGTAAATTAAATAGAGAAAATAGTACGAAATTAGACCATATTGTCAGTAACATCCCAATATTTTATGATATATTTCTTTTAAAATAAATTTATTTCTTCAATATATTGCAATATACACAACCCCAAGTCTAAATGAACAATAATATAGTATACCATTATAAATTATTTATTAAATTAGTAATTATGAATATTAATAACTAAATTATGAAAAAATGGTATTCACATGTATAAAATAAATTCATTGGTTATAAATTGATTAAAAATGAAAATATAAAATTATTTGTGAGAAAAGAGAAGTTTTTCTGAAAAAATATTTTTATGAATGCAACGTGTTTTTATCTTAATAATATATATTTATCAAACATTGTGAATTATTTTATTTAAATGTATATATTATGTATTAAATAAAATGTTTCAATATTCATCTAATATTTTTCTAGGCATAAGATAAGAATATATATCTATATTTATACTTAAAAATGTATATTTTAAAAAAACACATTTTTCACACATTTATTTAAAAATGAATTTATTACAGTTATAGAAATTTAATTTTGAAAAATTGATTCCATATTTTGAATCAAGAGGTATAAATTTGATAAATAGGTCCTTTTTATCTTTAGGCATTATAAATAGTAACTGCGATAAAATTTATCACCTGGGTAAAGGGTAAATCAGGTTAACCAAGATTAAAACTGAATTTTAAGTTCACAATTTTTCATTTCAATTACAATTTAATGAATGTAATTATACCCTTATCACCTTAGGATCAAAATTTAATGTATTAATAGACACTTTTCTATTAAAATTACCTATATAATATTTAAGATAATGAAAAATATAAAATGTCACCCTATTACTTTTAAATATTTGTTATGTCTTCATATAAGGAAAAAAGAAATTTGTGAAAAAATATTAATGGTTATTATCATAATAATGAAATTATTTTCATTATGTTACTTTATTTATAATTTTTAGTAATTATATAATTACCTTAAATGCTCACGCAACACCGACACAATAATTTTTAAATTAATAGAAAAATAAAATATATGATATTAAATATATTAAAAGTAATATATTTTTAGTGGGTTATAGAGTTACATGAATTTTATATATTAATATAAAATATTATCATTGTGTTAAAGTATTATATTCTAATTCAATCTTTGTATTGGTTTCTTTCGTGTCAAATTAAATGAATAGTTTCAAAAAGGAAATTAATGACATTTTATGAAAATAATTTATTATTAAATTAATTAAAAATAATTAAAAATTTTAAGAGGACATGTTAGATATGGTGTAAAATATAATACCTTTTCCATTTACTATCCAAATTTCACCTTATAAGTAAATTTACAACCCTTTAAGCATGAAAAAAGCGTTACCTCGTCTAAGGAGAAAATAGGTTAACTATGGTGTTAAACTAAAATATATGGTTTGAAACACCACTTAAACACATAAATATTTTATTTTTTGGTGGTATTAAAACAAAATCCTATATTATAATCTAATATTAGGAAATTTTGAATCATTTTCATTGAGAATAACTATTTTTATATTTTAATATTTTATGAAATTCAAAGAGTGCCCCTCCCCTCACTTATAAAAGGGAACCCCTAATTTATCATATTTACACCACATTAAGCCTTTTATGTCGATTAAAAACTAAAATATTATATTATAAACATCATTATACACATTAATGAGGCTTTTTATTCCCAAAATACCAACCCTAAAATCCTTAATAGGAGATCTAAAGGAGTTCTTTCAAAGAAGAGGTAAGTGTCTTAACTGATCACTTTTTTTAATTATTATTTTAACTCTTATAAATATATGTTTTTTATAATTAAATTAAAAAATAAATTATCCTCTACATATTTTAAAATGTTATTATTATTTTTAAACTACCATTATATACCCTATTTCCCATCAAATGGGAAGTGAAAGTATTGCTTGTGCCTACGTACGACTTACCGTCTCCAAAAAGCAATAAAATTAATTTTTTATAAACATATTTTATGGATGTGAATTATTATGGAGGTATTGATTATATATTATATTTATGAAATAATTATTCCTTTACAATGATATTATCATCTCTAATATCTTACCTTCGAATCCATTGGAAAACTATAATGTCGCTCGAGCGTAAGTTTGGACTACCACCTCTACGAAGTGATGAGATTCATTTTTCATTTTATTTTTAATTTTATGGTAATAAGGATAAATTTTATGAATATATATGATTTATATGATATAATAATGATTTTGGAAACGATAATTATTATTTAACTTTCTTTCGTTCCATCCATCAAAAAGTTAAATCTGTATTCTTGCATACGTAAGACCTACCATCTCCATGAACGATGTTATTCATTTTTCTATCTCTAAATTTTATGGATATGTATATATATATATAAAATTAATATATATTATATTAATATCCTAGTTAAAATTATAGATATGATATAACCATGATCAAAGTATAAATATCGAGACTACCAACCCAAAATTCATATGAAAAAACAAAATAGTTAACACTAGAAAACAATGATTTTATTAAGGTATTATTAATAATTAGGTGTTGAAATTTTATAAAGGGTTAATATATGAAATTATAAGTATTTAAATTATTATTTAATATAATTATGATAAATTTAAATGTATTATTTAGGATTCTAGAGTTCTTTCAAATCAAGTGGAACTTTAGGTAAGGGTTTATCATCTCAAACTGTCTTCTTTGAGACATATGTTATGTTATGCACATATATTTTTTATGAGGTGAAAGTAAAGAAAATTTACAAGTTTTATAATGAATTTAATTATTTTTTTTATATTTAAATTTTCATTTTAATCTATTATTTCTTGAGTATTTGATTCAAAAGGTAACAACGTAGTAAGGGTTTTACATTACAATATCATTTTTATAAAGATTGTTTATGATCAAGTTATGATGATAAAATATTGTAGTATACATCTTAATAATCTAATTAATGTTCTTATAATATGGTTATTTCTTGAAAATACATTTTTTCCATTGATTTTTATCACTTTAAGTTCTCAATATATTGAAATAACGTTTTTAAGGAAAACAAACTTTATTTATTTATTTGGTCAAAAATTTGATCTCTTCCTTGTCCATGTTTTATAAAAATGTTTTCAAAAATGTTTTTAATAATATAAAATGATTTTTAAAGTAATTTTAAACCATTATTTAATTTTTTTTAATTTTTTATGAGGAATCTTCCTGTTATTTTTTGAAACAATGTACTTTGGCCTTTTTACTTAAAATTTGAAATGAATATTTGTTTTAATGTACACAACATGAAAAGAATTAAACAGGTGAGGGGAACCAAAGGATTGGTTAAGGGGGATACATAAATATCCTTGGACGCATAGTTCCTATATAATAATGGACATAGGAATGACTAACATGCCATCATTTAATTTAATATTAAATAATTGAAAAATTGTATAATAAATTAGATTAAAACATCCAACACATACATATGTATTTGTCAAACTCATGAACAATATCACAAGAAATGAATATGACAAATTAAATATCTAGGATTCATTTCTTTATTCTTTATTTTATTATTTAATATAAACACAGTTGTATTAATTAATTAGCTAATTAATTAATTCTATTTATCTTAATGATCATATGATACTATTTGGAGATACCCATCATTAATTGAATTCATGGAAATAAAATAGAAGAACCAATAATAACATATTAATTTAAGTAAATTAATTGAGCATTTAAAATTATTTAAAACCATTATTAAATTTTCAAACACACAATAGTGTTCCAAAAAATAAAATAATGATTTAATACTGAACTTTTTATATTTAATGTAATTTTAATTTTTTTTCCTTTAATGGGAGACTACACGACATGTACATGAAGCTAAAATCCATGCGACTTAGTTTCTATATATCCACATCACATGCCTAAGGATTCAGCGTGTTAACTCAATTAGACTACATCATGTGTGTATGCTAGTTCCACATCGTGTATCCGTTTTCTGTGTGCCAAGTTGCCCTGTCAACACACTTTTTACAATAAAAGAACTATGTGCAATTAATTTATTGGAGCATCTAGATACAATGTGCATGGGAATACAACATGTGCTATGACTTCACACCATGTAACCATGTTTTACTAGGAAATTATTTCACATTTCTTGATGGCATCTATGATCTTTCTTCATTTTTATTAAACCTTTAAGAAAATGAAACACTGAACAAACATGATTAATATTCTGATAACATGTTAATTTAAATCGGATTAAAGAATGAATAACTTGAAATGAAAATCTAACCACAATTGCATATATATCAATAATCAAATAAATAATTATAAATTTAAACATGACCAATCTGATAAAACTTGATGGTTCCAGGTGCGGTGAAAACTTGAGAAAGTGGGATATATATTAAATTTTATTTTAATGACCATTACCCAAAACCAAGAGTGAGGATCTTGCACATCAAATATATAATTAATTTATATAATATTTAAAGAAATAAATACCTAAGATTTGGAACTTTCTTCATTGGTGAATTTTTTTCTTCCAAAAATATCCTTTTTGATTACCTTCGTTGTGCAGTGAGTATCCAAGGATAGAATCCCTCTAGTGGTGATTGAAACATGCTCCTATGATCTCCAAGAAACACCACTCGATCTACAGGTGCTAGCGCGACGAATCGAATATTTTGGGATGTTAATTCTTGATCCCTCATTATTAAACCTTGAAGAAACCTCTCTTTCACTTATCATAGTTGATAGGGAGAGAGAATGAGTAGTTGAGAGAGAATTCATTATGCCAAATAATTCTATATTCTCAATTTCAGATAATTTACACAATATACATAATTGTTTATTTATAGAGTTTGGATTTAAGTTAAAATATTATCTAATTATATAACAGCCATTAAATAAAATTTATTACCTTTAATAAAAACCATTCCACATAATAATAATTATATTATTATTATTTTGTAGTGTGTTCCAACTTAGTCAATAACAAATATTATGTAATGGTCTTGTTAATTAATATTTATCACTGGGATCAGCCTTGGTCTATTCAAACTAATCTATAATTTAATGAGCAAGTGAATAAATATTTTATTCATAAATAATTATTTTATTCACAATCTAGTGAATTTATATTTTTTAAAATATTCCATAAATAAAATAAATATTTTATTCACATACCGATGAATAAATATTTATTTAATTTTGATCAATATAACTTGAATAAAAATATTCATCAGACATGAGAATAATATTTATTCTATTAATTAAACTCAAATATAATTTAATTGGGATCAACAAAAACACTTAGTATGTGACCCTCTATGATTCTTTCTCATTGGCATTAGGTGGGTTTGCCTAAAGTCCAAGATTAATATCTAAAAATGGGTTAGGGCACCCAATAAAATAAACTTAATGTTGCAACATCAACAACCACATTTGAAAACTAATCCTGTAATATAATCCCATTTTCACAATATCTCATCAAGAAGGTTACATATCCTTTTCTCCAAAATTTATTCTCAATATTTCTTTCTTTGACTATCTGAAATTAACATGTTATTACACCATGTATTTGTAATTTAATGTGATGGTTCTATTTCAATCAAAGGGATGAGATATCAACTTCTATAAAGATGGAATAGACAAATACTTCTCTGACTTATACATTAATGACATTTCACTCATGAAACACCCAATATATCCCAATTCACCATAAAATATTACCATTATGGTTTATGAAATACATGTAAGTATGTGAGTTGTAGCATGAATTAATAATAATCTTAAAGTCTAAGGATCTTAAAAAATGATCATAGATAGGAATATATGATGACACTAAAACATGAAAAATTTATACTAGTAGGTATGTTCTCATAATCTCTCGTCTTGGAGATTACCAAGTGTGAACTTCATGAGAAGAAACCTCATCTTCAAACGAGTACCTTCACCTGAAGGTCTATGTACCATGTGTACCATCATAATACATCATCCAACCACAGAAACTTATTTGAGAATATCATCATAGAACATAAAGGTTATCATCAGAGTGGAGAACTTCTATGACCTTATCAATGCGATGTACACACTAGAACATTATTAAATTAGAGTCATTTATAACAACAAACAATATGTAATAAGATGTTTTATTAATATTCAATACATCGAATATTAATGTAGTCAAAGAACAATTAGTTGGTCCTAGGACACCAAATCCAATATGATTAGGGTTTGTAATATATAGTGATTCCTTAAAGAAGGGACCAGGATGTGTCCTCATGTAGAATGATATTGTGATAGCTTATGCCTCACAAAAATTTAAGGTTCATGATAAAAATTACCGAACTCATGATTTAGAGTTAGTTATAGTAATTTTTGAATTAAATACATGGAGGAATTATCAATATGGGTAAAGGTGTGATATATATACTAAAAATAACATTTTAATCTGTATATTAACTAGGAAAGAGTTGAATATTTTCCAAATAAGATGGATAATGTTGATTAAATATTATGATTGATCAATACACTACCACCCTGATAAAGTAAAAAATATGTGAGATTATATAAGTTAAAAAGATCACACTATCTTATTTATGATGAGGATAAAATAATATCCAATATTTTTGGATTTTTAAAGGATATATTTGGAAATATTTAAGGAATGGGATATATCTTACCTTTTTAAAATGAGTGTCTAATCACCTATCCAAGTGATGATTAAATAGGAAAAGAAGGAATACATGGATTTGTAGGAAAATGATATAAATTTTCTTGAGTTTAACCTTGATTGTGATGGAATGATAAGTTTCAATAACTATGTATGTGTTCCATCAATACCTAACTAGAAGAAGGAGCAATTGGATTAAGCACATATTTCATCATTATCTATTCATCCTAGAAATATGTAGATGTATAGAGATCTGAAAAATATTTATGGTGGGACAACATGAAGATAGATATTATAAAGTATGTATCTCGGTGTTTGGCATGTCATGAAGTTAGGGTTAAGAGATTTAAGTCTAAGATTTTCTTACAAACATTACCCCTACTAAAATAAAATTGGGGAAGAATCACCATGGATTTGTGGTTGGACGACCCAATGTGTATAAAGGACATTATTCTATTTGCTTTGAAGTCAATTTCCTTATGAATTCATCACACTTCCTTACCATTAGAGAAAATTTCTATCTTGATTTGATTTCAAGAATATAAATATATAAAGAGGTAAAGTTTTATAGAGTAACTCATTATACTATACTTGATCGGGATTCTAGGTTTACCTCATAGTTTTGGATAAGCCTTTAATAAGATCTTGATACATAGCTTAGTTTTATAACAATTTATATCCTTAGACAAATGTTAATTATGATAGGGACATTGAAATTATTGAGGATATGATAAATCATTTTATATGTATTAGAAAGGTCATTGGGATGAACACCTTACTCTTGTTGAATTATCTTATAATAATAGATTTTACTTGAGTATTTAGATGGCTCCTTATGAATCCATATATTAGAACCTCTTTATTTTAATGATCACAAATATTTTTTGTGTGTTTCTAATGATATTACTATTTTATGATAATATATTATTTTGTAAATAAAATTGGAATAAAATTGTTTAATTATAGAAAAGATCTTTTATTAGTTCAAATGTGATATCGTTAGTACAAATGTGTTATCATTTGTTTAGATGTGCTACATCCAAATATGTGATACTGCTAGATGTGATACCACTAGATGTGATACTGCCAGCTCTGTGCTACCTCCAGATGTGTTAATGCTAGCTATGTGCTACTACCAGATGTTCTATGGCCATATGTACTATCTCCATGTGCTAGCACCATGTGTCCTACCTCCAGAAATTCCACCACTAGGTGTGCTACCTATAAGCTCATGTTACCATTGGATCGTGCTACAATTATACTATCTTAGATGATCCACCATCATCTTGCTTCCATTTCTATTTCTCATTATAATTTATGGCTTATAATTACTAGTTTATGAGAGTTAATGTAGTCAACCTCATGAAGATGTTTTAATAATTATTCCTAAACCAGTCCATAAACCCATCGAAGACTAAGTCATCGGTTTCATTATTTTTTTCTTAGTAATAAGATTTATGATATCTTTATTATTATTATTTGATGGAAATTTATACCTATAGAGCAATATATTCTGGAGGAATCCCTCATGCACAGGAGCATCTTTTTCTGTTGTTTAATCTACTGTACAATATGAATACACAATATTGTGAAAGTGTATAATGTTCAAAAGATCAAGAAACTTTCATACACTAAATCAAGAGATCATTGTAGAATTTTTTCAGAGAATATACACATAGAAGAAACAAACTCTACAACTCTATGTTTTCATATACTTTCAGGGAAACTTGTTTAAGCTCCTCAACAGGTCAAATAAAAGGACCCTCGAGAATCTAAAGTTATTCAGACTGAGAAGCACAATATCCTTCTATCTTATAATACTTTATATTTCTGTTTTATAAATTAATTTTAAGAAATGTGATATTATACTCTATTTATCTGTACACATTGACTCTTTTTCTCTAATTATAGTGTTCTAGAAACACCATATAAAATATTTTCTACTTTTTTATACCAAAAAAACTATGGAAGAGGTCGTGTGTGGACAATGTTGTTTTTGTTCCCATGTATAAGTTTAGAAGAGGATTTTATCATGGAAATACTATGTGATGTTGTATGTATACCTAATACATGTTGTGGATCTAATTGTTGATATAATAATCTACTTGGTAGTGGGTGATTGATAAATGGAGGAGATTAAGTATCAGTTTGGGGATTAACCCCTTGTTTATTCCGCGGCGTGATATTTTAGTTTTGTATTGTATTTCAGAGTTAAAACATCATTTATTTTTAAATATATAAAAAAATTTATACTTTGATAGTTAGTATTAACTTATGTTTATATAAAGGATTTGATTATGTAAATTGGATACAAAATTTAAAGTAATTTCAAATATTTTTTTAAGAGATCACTAATACCGTACTGAGAAATATTTTGAAATATAAAACTTATATTATTATAATATTTTTGTTAAATAAGATGTTTTTAATTAACTTGGTGAATTTTTTTTAAAGTGGTTATAATATAAATTTTTATTGGTAACTTAATTCATCACCTCTTGGGTTACTCACTCTGGATGACATTTTGTATCAATGAATTTTCAAATATATTTTCAACTACGATTTAGATGTATTTTAATGATCTTAAATTTATATTATTTCTAAATTTTATTCCTTATGAATATTATATAAGAGGGTTATTATACCAATATACCTCATTATATAAATGAAACAAACTATGATCATTGGAAAATTAAAATAAAAATTTATCTTGAAAGCATTGGTTTTAAAATCTAGACTGTCATAATAGAGAAATATGAATTACCTAAAACCACTAAAGATACTTGGGATGATCCTTCTAAATTAGATTATAATATTAATAATAAATCCATGAAATCTTGTTATTGTGATTTGGGTGTTGAGTAATTTAATAATATTTATCCTCATACAATTTCTTTTGAAATTTGGGATACATTAGCTTTTTCTCATGAAGGAACTTGAAATTTCAAATAAATGCGCCTAAATACATGTACTAAATATGATACCTTTAATATGAAACATTATGGATATATTTATGATATGTATATTATATATAATGATCTATTTAATACAATTCATTATTTGGGGAAGCCTATTTAGGATAAAGATCATGTGATGTGCATGTTGAGGTGTCTACCAGATAAATGGTGAGGAACTTTAGTGTTAATCTGAGAGTCATGTGATATAATAATGATACATGTTAAGGAGATTATAGGAAAGATGATGATGTATGAGGAATTACTCAATTTAATAATAGTGGAATATGATGAGCTTAAAAGAAAATCAGTAGACTTCAAAACCACTTCTTCAAAACAAAAGAATAAAATCCAAGATGACAGTTCAAGTGATGAAGAGTCACCAACTGATAGCGATGAAGAAATAAAACCATTGGAGAAAAGATTTAAAAGAAATCAACAAAAGGAACAATTTATTTAGAAAACCTAGTTATAAAGGAAAATATGAAAATATAGTAAACTAGAGGACAAAATAGAATAAATATGATATAATGAATGTTATAGTTTTTTATGAGTACAAAAGGAAAGGTCTGGTAAAATATGACTACCCTAAGTTAAAATTCAAAAAGAAGTATGATGATAAGGACAATAGAAATAAGAAATAAATGAAATAAACCTGGAGTTCTTCAGAGGAAATCTCATGTGATTCAGACTCAACTCAAGAGGATAAACTTTATAGATATAACATGTGTTTCAGGGCAAACACATTTGAGGTATCTATTGTTTTTTCAGGTTCTCCTGGTCATATTTATAACATATCTAGATATGAAAACAATGATGAGAACGTATATAATAAAGAAATTTTTAATACTATAATATTTCAAAATATACTTCTAATTAACATAATGATAAATATAAGATCTTAAAGAAATAAAATTTCTTGATAGCTTTTTTTAAAACCGATCTTACTATTGAAAAAGATAAAAATGATTAGTTGTTAAAATAGAAAAATGAGATGAAGTTATCTAATGAGAAACTAAATAAATACCTATAAGGATTTAAAAATGGTAGACATACTCTCACTCAATATATATAAAATAAAAATTATCCCAAATACACTAATAGAATATGCTATCATCCCAGAGAGGGAATAATCATTAAAAATAGTTTTATTCCTAGTTCCAGTTATAAAGAATATTTTACTAGTTTTTTTGTTCTAGAACAAACAAAGTTTTTATTTCTAAAATTTTAAAATATGCTAATAGGAAACCTATTAATAAATTAAGGGTTCCTAAATCTTTCATTACTAACATTTATAGACCCAAGAAAATCTGGGTACCAAAGTTATTTTTATTGTAATTTTTTGTATGAAACCTGCTTAAAATGATCCCGTAATAACTTATTGTACTTGGAAAGTGGTTGTTCCAGACACATGACCAGATATTATTCATGTATCAATAACTTGATCACGTTCGATGGTGTACATTCCACTTTTGGTGACAATGCAAAAAGAAAAATAATTTGTCTTGGACAAATTTGTAACACAAATAGTATTTTAATTTATAATGTTTTCCTTATATATAGGTTAAAGTATAATATTATTATCATTTTACTACTATGTGATGACATTTTTCATGTTAGGTTTGAAAATAATTCATTTAATTTTGTTTATTCTAATATTGAATTAGTTTTTATTGATTTAAGAAATGACAATGTCTATGTTGTTAATTTAGATTCACTATTTTCTAAAAATATTTCATGTCTAAGTTCCTTTAAAAAAGAATATTGTATTTTTCATAAGATACAGGGATATTAAAATATTAATTCACTTAGAAAGATCAATAATAATGGGTTTTTCAATGATATAACTAAACTATAATTACCTAATGATAAAGTATGTAACCCATGTAAAAAGGGAAACAATACAAAATATCTTCAAAATAAAAGAAAAAAGTTTCAAATTTTCAACCCCTAGAGTTGGTTCACATTGACTTGTTGGGAAATCTTAGAGTTTCTAGCTTAAATTGGAAGAACTATGTTCATGTTTTTATACATTACATTTCTTGTTATACTTGGGTATTCATTATAGCTCACAAAATTCAAGCATGTTCTTGTTTAAAAACCATGATAAATCGGTAGAAAATCACAGTGGACTTAGAATTAAGACCTTAATAAGTAATCATGACAGTGAGTTTGAAAATCAAGTATTATAATATTTTTTCTAAAAATGGCTATAACAATAATTTTATACTCTTAGTTACTCACAATTAAATGGTGTTGTAAAAATAATAAATAGAACCCTTTACAAAATTTCCCAAACCATGATCAATGAATATGATCTGCCTGTTCATTTTTGGGTTGAAGATACAAATAAATATAGTTATATAATCAATTGAGTTTTAATTAGACATCTCTTAAATAAAACTCTTTATGAATTATGAAATACTATAAAGCAAAAGTTTAAATACATTTGAGTTTTTAGTTGTAACGTCTTTATTCTTAGTACTATGGATAATCTTGACAAATATTCCTCCAAGGGTGATAAAAGAATTTTACTTGGTTATTCAACTTATAATAAATTTTGTTGGGTGTTTAATAAAATAAGAAATATTTTACAAGTATATGTTAATATCAAATTTTATTAAATAGATCCACATGATCCAAATACCCATTTAAAAATCCTTGAATATTATTTTTCAAATCTGAATATCAATTCCAAACCTTATGAAAATTTAGTGAAGAAAGAAGAAAAATCATCCAGTTAAGAGGAAAAAATTGAATTTGAACCAATAGAAGACAATGACATTTCTAGACCTTATTCTCATATAATTGTTAGGACTCATAGATACCATCATTTAGATATTGTAGTTGGAGATATAGATATAGGTACACAAACCAGATCTTGTCTTAGAGACCAGGTTGAACATCAATAATTCTTGTAACAATTTGAACCCAAGAACATCAATGATACAATTAATGATGAATTATAGGTGATTAAAATGCCTAGGAATTTAAAATAAAAATCATAATGACCAAGTCATGTGAAGTTAAACTATATAATAACACCCTTATCACATGATGTTATACTTTATCCTTACCCAATGTGATAAAAAATGGATGCCTCTTATGAAAAATATGAGATGTTTCGATATCCTCACTAGAAAGGATGTCACCATCTCCCCCCCCGAAAATCATTTTTTTTATTTTCAGAAAGCCAGTTTAAGGGTTTCCGGGACCCATTACAGAACATCACCATACCGATTACCTCGCAACCAAACAACCAAACTACCATATAATTTCAAATTTCAAAAAACCAAATCCACAATCTGCACTGCCAATCACGCCTCGAGCCGCACACCCCACATCATGCCTCGAGCATTGAACCATGCATGCTTGACCTACGCTGCCTCGATCCACGACCTGCCTCAGCAGACACATCACATCAATCAAACAAACCTGCATCCACTGGCCCGCCAGGGAACTTCACCAGCGTCCATCTTCATCTTCACCATCGACGACCACCGTCACGCGCCACCCTTCACCGACGACGGGATTGTCCGTCATCTTCATCTCTAAAAACACCATCAAAATTGGTCTCACACTATACCAAGTTATAGAATTATGTGTTCCTTGATTCTTAGTTATATGGGATACATAGGGATGACTACACCCCTTTTCATTAGGCCCATTTGCAAATTCATCCCATTGGGTGACATCATCTTCATTAGCATCATGTCCCCAAAGCCTCAATTCACGACGAGTTCATTATTTTTGGATAGAAAAGCCACATAAACCTCACTATAGATCCAATTACTAGTCACAAGACACAAAACAGTAAGGAATTTGCCAATATGGATGATATTAAATTATAGTATACATTATGTGACAAGCATAAGATGCCTCATGTGATAAGAATGATATGCATTATGATTAAAGTGTAAGATGCGTCATGTAATAATCATGAGCTCTCACAATCACCCTTAGGGGTGTAAAAATTGATTTTATTCCTCAAACCATCATTGGGTTGAGATGCACTCATGACCTAACATGAAAAAGAAAGAATGGTCATGGGAGACTTACACGTATTAGCACCCAATCACACTATCTTTACTATTGAATGAAAATGGGTGGCCTTTGGATCAAGAACACCATGATCAAATCCATAAGACCATAAAATACAACAACCACACATCCAAACCATAATATGTTAAACTACATGTTCAACATCTTTTCCACATTACATTACATCCATTTTTTATTTTCTAATAAAACCATTGTATGGTTGAGTGGGAACTTCTTACAAGCAGATTGCAACCGGAAGCAATGACCTATTTGCTAACAAAAAAAATTCAAAATTCATAAAAATTACACTACAATATGATACAAAAAAACTATCATATCAAAAATCAAAATTAGAAGTCAAACAAGATAAATGATGACCTACCGTAGCCTCTGAATGATCATGTCACTCCTTGAGCCACATGATCTTCTGTGATCCAAGAAAATATAGTTGGAATCATGAGGATCTTTCTTGTTCCATCAAACTAAAATTGATCCCTCCATTATTTTACATGTTTCTATTACATAACACAAAACTATGCGATGAATTGATCCCCCTGATAGGGGTCCCTCTTTTCTGATTTCATACATCTATCACACCACCTTAAAGAACTATGTGTGGATTAATTCCAAGTTCCATAGGATACATAGTGACGTTGGGATCTCATATCTTGGTCTCATACCAACTTACAACCCATAATGGTGTCTTCAACCTTGGGAACATGCTCAATCCTCACATTCCCATATGCTCATTCAACATTTTTGAGTGCATGGAAAAATAAATATAAGAGTGTTTAACTTCCCCCTAAGCTTCCCAACATTTCGATTTCACACTTCATGACTTACTTGATTTAGATCCTCATCACCATCCCAATATAAACAATCCATCCCAATAGTAGTAGTTCCTAAGTAAACTAGCTCACCTACCATCCTGGGAACACACCTTGATGGATCCCCAGTGAAGGATGGAGGTTGATGTGTTTCAAACATGGTCTACAGTTGATACCAAATTTGTTTTCACAATACTTGATTGGTGTGGTTATGGAACTTATGTTTCAAACATGATAATCTATTGATCCCTTCCCATCATTATCTTATTTTCACATTCTATATCTCAGAAGTCACGTTTTACCTCTCATTCCACCTCCCTTTGTTTTGGTGGATTTTCAACACCCTTAGTGTTGTTACACTATGTATCCATGAATGATGACCAAGAAATATGGCATCCTTAGAATATTTCCAAGATAAATTCTTATAGTCCTATTTTTTCTCCCCTTTGTGACAAGATTATCTCCCCATCACTCCTTTTTTCTCATATATAACATTCATCATGTGGGTAAATGATTCATAGTATAATTTTACCCTAGTATGGTTGAGATCCATAGTCATTCCTTAAATGGAATGTTTCCCCCCTCTACACTCAAGACTTTAGGACCCTAAACTTAGATACCTAGATCCAATATTCATGACGTTAAATAATGTTTAAATTTTCTTATAGATTCTTCATATAGCACAATGCCTCATTTTCCCTCACTTCATGTCAGGTTTCTTCTCTTTTATTTTGCATGAACACCCTAGGGGCATAAAAATCCTTTTTCATATCATTATTACCATACACATTACATTTTTTCTAGGAAATTTTTGTGTCACTATACATATTTGTCCCTCTATTTATGTCATATTATTACTTATTTGTGCCACACAGACATATTTGAGTCACAAACCCCCTTTTGGTCTAAGTATCATGACCTTAAACTTTGTATAGTCCACTCTAGATGTTTTGGTATATTGTAAGTCCTCCTTTTCCCCTATATCATGTTGGGTTTTAAGACTCTAATTCCACACATATCCTCCTGGAACACACATCCCCTATACAGTCCAAGTGTTATGACTTTAAACTAATTACCAACCCATAGTCCAAGATCTACCACTCTAAATTGGAAAAAACCCCATTTTGGTATTAGTTGTATGATTTTTAACCATGTTTCTAGTGTCTTTTTTTATGAAACATTAAACTATATAGTCACCTTTACATCCTCACCTATGAGGTTAGAACCTACTTTCATCATTGTTATCCTACCATGCCATGTTCCAGAACTACATGTTTCTTGATATCTAGTGTCATGAAAAATATAATGATACCAAAATCCTCTATATTTTTCCCATATTCAAATACACCCCTTAGGTGAGACTATTTCTTCTATAATTTGGCCCCCCAGTCCTTTGTTTATGATGTACTTATCAGTAACTGGTGAAAAAAAACATCCCACCATCCCCCATATGATATGAGAATAATGAAATTAAATTGTACACATCTAGTCTTAGGAATGTCTCATATGACGTCAAGTCTCATTTTCCATATATTCATGTTAGGTTTCCTTTCCTTTTATGCTTCATCAGCATCCAGAGAATACATTTCCCCTTGGTTTCAAGATATATGAAATTAAACTAATAGAATCCATTGTCCATGAACTATGACCTTAAAATATGTACAATTATCTCACTATATCCCCAATTTTCATCTAGTTTTCCTCACCTCCAGTTCTTAGGAAAATAAATCCCCCCCTTTTGACCACATCCATAATAAAGAAAATTCCCCCCTTTTGGCATTGGTTTACTACCCTGCCATTTTCTAGAACTACATGTGGTTTGATTCCCAATTTAGTGGGATATATAGTGGCACCTATATTTCTTATCCTAAGGACAGATAAAAATATCCTTTCTTCCTATTCCTTATATAGGCCCCTTTTCCCCATGGCAGGCATTAGAACCTTTACTGATAATTTAGACGGTGTGATTCCCAAAAATAGGGTGGTCTTAACTCTATAACCTAAAACTACAAACCATTTTATAAACATCAAGACTTTAAAATATATATAGCCACTGGTATATGTGCCCTTAAATATGTGCATGTTTGATCTAACTATCATTAGACTCAATTTCAAAATTCAAGTGGCAGATATGTTTTTTTAGTTTGAAAACCTGTAGGATAAAAATGACCCAAAATCAGACTTTCACCTTCTAGGTCACCCTTGTGACATGGGAAAAAATTAGTGTATGAATAGAATAAGTAAAAAGATATAAATATTCACCCCTAAGCCATGAAAAATGCTATATGTGCTCATTACACCCACCTATTTAATAAAATGTTATATCCAAAGCATAAGCCCTCTACTTCATGAGGTCCTCCATGAGGTATAACACATTCTGTCCACTTTTCACGAATCTCATTACCTCTATGGGATGGATTTCATTAAACATGGATCACACATCATAACTATATGATGATAGACTATAAAATATCATGGTCAAACATACATGACCTTAAAACTATATAAATCACATATATTTCTCATATGATGTTAACCTATGAATTCAATGTCCTCCTTAAAAGACATTAAACTACATGCCTTTATGCACATTGTATGATGTAAAACTATGAAATATTTTAGTCTATCACCTGAGAGGAACTTTTCCCCCTTTGGTTCTGGTCACTTACCACACAACTTGAGTACCCTGACTATCAACTAAGGAATTTTTTGATCTTGATCTGACTAGTATACCCACCAAATATGCCCATAACCATAATGGGGTAATTATGAGAGTATTTAACTTGATTAGAATATTACCCCAATTTACCACATGATTTTTTGTTTTCCTTTATTTGGATCCACCACCATCTTCCAAATCTGAATGCTCCCCTAATGACAATAGTGCTTGACCAAAATGGATCACCTCCCATCCCGGGCACATGAACTAAAGGAATTTTGATGACAATTTGATATGTTTCATCTTTCAAACATGTTGAATAGTTGAACCTTATTTTTTAATCCCCACTCATGGATGAATGATATGGGATTTTACATTTCAAACATGGTCAAAATTCATCCTCTATCGCCCTTCACACCACCTTCCATTACAACTCTTGGATATCTTGATTCACACCCTCAATCAACCCTTATTTTGGTAGAATCAAATAACCCAAGATTTAACACACTCATGGAACCTCAAAAATTGGGAAATAAAGTCAATTTTATTGAGTTCACCTCTCTCACCGAGGCTTTTGAGTCATCACACCCCTAGGGGTTGATGAATCATTCCAACCCCAACCTTCTTAGAACTCTCAAATAAGTGATAATTATTTTTTTATCTCTTGTTTCTCACATAAGTCATTAATCACATGGGCATAGAGGTTTATATATGGTTTTATTGTTCATATGATTGAGATATAATGAAATAAAATATATGCATATAGGGAAGTGAAAAAAATATGTCTTTATTAGGGAGGGCCATCCATAGGTTGTAGCCTCCCCGTTATTTCCAAATAATGAAGCCTCTTCTCACTCGGACTAGATTAGGGATATGCTATTTTGACCAAACTCTATCAGGTGGACTCAAGGGCCTATCGCTAGTCAACTATCTCTATATCTTCCTCTTAAACAACACGGAAAAACTCACCAGTTTGAATCTGTACCCAGACCAATTCAACCCTACACTCCACCACCAAGGATTGTACCTTCACTACTTTGACCTTAGGCACCAACATTTGTGCCTTGATATTATTTAATGTCTTTACCCTTTTAGTGAATAAAGAATTATGATTCTACTCCTATATCCCTAATAGATAAATATCATTTTCTCCCACCTATAGCACTGTGGTGCCATCAGATTTCTCCTCACAATAGGATACATTGATCTCTTTTCACTATACCTTCACTTGTTTGGATGGTATGTTCCATGCCAGATCATGAAGGTCATGGGAGTCCACACCACCAGTCCTTCAGATGAAAAGACAGTGATGAAGATACCCCATCTGACTTGTCAAATCATCCCACTAACTATGTGTGATGATCCCAACACACTACTCCATTCCTTAAATAATAAAACATGGTTCTATGAATCCTTTTCAGAGTTGGAGTCCTCAAAGTCCTTGGGTGTTTTGGGTTTATACTTAGGGAATTCATCAAATACATTAGTTATAGGGTCACCCATAGGCATCTTCTCAGTATGTCTTAGTTTCAAATCTATAATAAATTTGGCCTCACCCAAATCTTCACCCATATCAGTGGCCCTACTGGCCTCCTCAAGAACCACTGAGGTGGGATTGATCACCACATCCTTTCAAGCCACATCCATTAGAGCCACAACCTCATCCTCCCATACATAGATAATGACTTTCTTCATCACCACATTGGATGATATCCCCACCTATTCAAGTATTTATATTGGTGGTTGGTCCCCAATGAAATTTTTACTACCATTAAAACACAAGTTTAGAAGAACCTAAATTTTTAATGAAAAAAATAAAGGAAATGTGAAAAGGAATAAAGATTACATGAAGCATAGATATCATATATCAGGTTAGTGATGTTCAATAGAATCCTTATAAGTGATAACACTTCCATGGTGACCGATACCCAGACTGCTGGAATAATTCCTATAGCCAGATGCATTAGATATATTTAAAATAAACAACAATGTTAGTATAAGTGTTAGAATTTAAATCCATAAAACAAAATAGTTAAAAGAAATAATTGGAAATTACCAAGTGATAATTGAGTCTATAAATTCATTTACACAATAATGGGATCCACCTTAATAATAAATGGTTGTTCTCCGGTGACCACAACATTAGAAGAAGTTATCTCACCTAACCCATCAGGGGTTGGAGATTTCTCATCTTTCATTAGGGGTTTATCCAGAATCTCCCATCCTCTTTTCTTATATATTCATACATAGATAAAAATTAGGTAATAAAGAAATTCAAAATGTTTAACAAATGTTGGAAACCTACCAGACCTGGAAACTTACCTCATCAGTAGTAGAGTCTCTCCTCTAGGGATATTCCAGAAAGAATCACTTCTCTAAGACTCCTCGATTGACCCTTCCTCCTTAGTTGCACCTATAAATGACAGAACCCCGGGGAGGTTTGGAGGGGAGGGAATATCAAATAGTAACCTCACCCTATCAATAATGAGCCACATGATGACATGGGATAGGATCAATTCATTTTGATCCTTCAGATATTGTATCACCTTGGACCAGGGAGCGTAGAAGCCTACACTAGCATGACATAATCCTGAAGGAGGATCCACTCATCCTAAAGATGCAACCACATCATATAGATGGAATTGAATTTTCTAATGATTTCACAAATCCACCAATAATCAGGGAAGAAGGTGTCATTATAAATATTCTTATGTCATAATCTTTTCCTAGGTGCCACTAAAAGTTCCATTGGAACCACCCCATAAAGTTCACTACTCCACTCCCGCTCGAAGTCATTTTTCTTGTAGTCTTGGGCCTTCTACTATGCCCCCTAAAAATAAACAATTAACACTCTAATTATATCAAATATTCATCAACAACATGCTCCCCTAGTCATAACATATCCTCAAAACCATAGTTGTGGTACTCCCTATTTTATGTTTACCCAAATAATTGGACACATTAACATATCATCAGGGTATACGATCTCCTAGATCTGGATGTACTTATGGAAGATCCTATTGGTAGAATTGGATGGAGGAATATAGTTCCTCATCATTCTTTCCTCTCCAAAAAAAATACTTTATATTTTCTAGAGTACTTAAGGATGGTGTTCTGACTATGGTTTGGTGTAGACCTTTGGGGTCATCCTCTAAATGAAATGGAATTAGAGGGTGAATCAGTACAAGGAGTATGATTTTCTAATGACATTGTAATCAATCCTTGTCACTAGTAACTCTCCTCTAATAGAAAAGAGATATTACCAATTCAATATTGTCCCTATTTAAATATATTTAATTATCCCAATCAAAAGTGGGAACAGATGATATATGACATTATCCAATAGCCTGATCCCTATGAGTACCCCGACCTACCCCAGCTACAGAGGAAGGCTTCTGAAAATGTTCATCATTGAAGGCTGGAATTTTTTGTTAGGATGGGAGATTGGATTCAAGTACTCATACCCACCCATGCATGTGGGGACCCATTCGTACAAGAAGTAGAATGAGGTATAAACAAAAATAGGGTTCTTCCTCTAGTTGATGCATGAAAAAACCCTATATGCATTTTCAGCACTGACATTGCTAGATTGATGTGTTTCCATATTTCCATCATTGTTACCATGATTAATGTGCTCAACAAAACCCTCATATTCATGTATCTTATAGGGATAATCCACCCATTGATGATCACTTTAATTAATCCCACTAAATTTTCTATAGGAGTGATATGTTTCACATTGTAACCCCTTAGGTGCCATTTTCTTTCCTCCAAGATCACCCAACACGAGTGATTCTTACCTCACAATGATGCCTTCAGACATTAGTGGGGCCTCCATAGTTTATTCTCTATGTGTTCATTCAAAAATTATTTGAATTAATTCTTGAAGGGGATTTCCTTCCCCCTGACTTGAACTACTTATCCCCTTTCAACAAGTATAGAAAAACCCTCTACAATTCTATAATTTGTTCCTCATATACCCATAAATCCTCTATGAGAAGAAACTGATCATAAATTTCCCCCTTTAAGGGGATCTCAACAATATAGTATAGATATTGGAGGCTGATGTTGACCTCCCAATGATGCTTATGAAAGTTATTGGTCCCTATTGACCACTTTCTTAGCAATTCAATCATGATATCCAAGTAGTGGTAGAAATGTAACTGTGATGTCCACACTACATCATACAACTCCACTCCCTTAATCTATGACACAAAATTTTCATATAAATAGAACAACTAATATGACCAGGCCCATTAATCCGTTAAAATTATACCCATGAATAGATCCCACAGTTCAACCCGTCCCTAGAGATGGTCTATTAGGCCAACCTTAAAGACTATATCATATAGTGTGGTGATGTATATTAAGTAGTAATCTACTTGTTTATGTTCATTATAGGTTTCCACAAATAATCTTCTATGATCGAGGTGTGGTCCTTCACATAGTGACGGGATGGATCCCCATTCCATCTATATAGCCCCAAGGAATGTCTGAATCAGTAGGTAGGTGTGTCTTAGTCAGTTTTGGGGATGATCACACCGTCCCTAATCGTAAATCCATATAATGGTAACCTATTTTATATATTATAGTTTTTATATATGTATTTGAGCAATTTATAGAGTGATGTCATCCATTGTGGTCTGAAATCTCTCCCTAATCATAATATTTTCATCCATCTCCCTTTGGTGTGTAGGTGTAGCTTTAATACCATAAACTTATAACTTTAGGACTATGAGTTTTTAAAATTAAGGTTTCCAAAATTATTTTTCATGAAAGTTTCATTCACAAAGTTCTAGTTCATGAATGTATTGACTATCATGATATTTTTCTTATAGAATAATAATTTTATGAGGTTTAAATCTTCACAATTTCTTAGGATCTAAATCACGGAACACTCATTAAAAGAGAGGTATGGATGATATTTCATGAAAATATTGTGGCCCCATGGGAACCCTCATATTATTTATAGGTTAGGATTCACGATTATTTTATTAAATGGGACTCCTATATAAGTGTTTTTTAGTGATTTCACTTTATAATCAAACCTTAATCTCCCACATTATCACCCATTCTCAAGGGGGTGGATTTGTTGATGCCAAAAAAAATGTGTTATGAGAGACTTATAGAAATACACAGACGTTCTAAAGATAATATAGGGGAAAATAGGCCCAATATTGACATAAGGGTCTAGATTTTCAACGGTATCAACCTTTATGGATGGAAAGTCCTCGCGAAGGTAGTTAGAGCACCATGAAAATGTGATTGACGTGATGAAGATCACTTCTATGTGGTGTATTTTTGTCTCATGAAGATCTAAAATTATCATCATGGTTTTTCTTAATAAAATAAGGTAAATTTCATGAAACTTACCTTCACACAACCATAAAACCTATAAATACATCCCTTCACCTGAAATTTATGAGGAAGTGACCTTTGGACTTCTGTTAGAAGATATGAATTTTCAAAACTCCATGCTACATGAGATAATGTGGAGATGGATTCCTAAAGGTAGAGATATTTCTTTTAAAATATCTCATCGTTTCCTAAGACTATTGGATCATGGTGGAGATTAATTTCATGAAGTTTTACAATATTTAGGTTAGGGGGAAATCACTAACAATTATTAATGATTTTTGAGATACATATCCATCATGAAAACTTCTCCATATGAGCCAAGACATTAAACTTTGGAAGGGAACCCATATTTCATAAAGTCATTACCTTTATGAGACCCCTAAAATTTGAAAACACTTTAACATTCATTCAATCCACCTGGAATGTCCCTACATGATGCCACTTTTTAGTAGACCCACCTTCATGAAGTTTGAGTACTCAAGGGCCCTATACCCATTAAAAACTAGTTCATTCATTCCCTAAACATCCGCATGATCAATATCATCAGCCCACATGTCTTTCCCCCTTTCTCCAAGAATATATTTCATAGTTTTATCAAATATTTCTCTTAAGAATAGGTACCCTAACTTTAGGGACCTTGTGTGATACCCTATAATGGTAGTGTTTTGTGCCTCATGTTATCCAAATGCACATGAATAGTAGTTACAGAAAACCTAAATGTAGAATCACTAAGGGAAATATATCAAATTTCATTATATGGATTACAACTATCATATCCTTCCCTACTACATATAAATTGTCTCCCTAGGTGTAGGCCCCCACCAAAGTTTGAGATGTAAGACATTAAACATCGTAGCCCACAGTCATGGTCATATGATTTTTACTACATGAAAACATACTCAACGCTGGATGTTCAACTGTAGACTTACACTGTGTAATGAACACATGATTCCTCATATATAACTAGCAGGGGATGACACCCCTCCTATATTAGGAAGGCCATATTCATAAGCCTCACGTGATCATGGGATTATACTCATACACTGGTAATCCCTTATGCGTCTTCCCTAAACTATAATGGGTTGATCCTTAGACACCAGGAGGCCCACATGTGTAAGCCCCAGAATATCATGGGATAATCCCCCCACACTGAGAATCCCATATGTGTAAGCCCACATCACCATGGGTTGATCCTCCTATAATGGGAATCCCATATACATAATCCACACACCATCATAGAATGGTCATCCTAAACCAGGAAATCCAAATGTGTAATCCCCACACCATTCCTTACTATCTATAATTCCATGATGTAAGTGTCCTTACTGCATGATGTTAAACTATATGGGATAGACCTGTCTCATGACCCCAAACTACACACTCGAACTACATGGCTTTTGATCCCTGTTTACTAATATGGTTGGTAGGATTCCTCCTTAAGGCCTAATGCCAACATACCTAGGATATCTTCTAGAGTTTCAATCCTAATACTCCAGCACCAACATTAAATATGAATGTATTCCCTCAAGAAATAAGAAAATTTGAATTCTGATCATCTCTTCCTACAACATAGTTAACCTCACCAACCAACCTATCCCCACAAGATGTTAAACATGTGACCAAACCATCCCCACAAAGACATTAAACCTGTGACCATACTATCCTCAAAAGACATAAAACTTGTGACCAAACTACCCCCACAAGGCTTTAAATATGTGGAAAACCTATCCCCATAATACATTAAACTTGTGACTAACCTATCCCCATAGTATGTTAAACTCATGACCAACCTGTCCCCATAAGGTATTAAACCCATGACCAACCTATCCATACAACACATTAAACCTATGACTGTGTCCCCATAATACCCATAAACCCTATATGATACATCATAATCCCTACCACAAGTGATGAAAAAGGGATTCTCAAGGTAGAGAGCCTCATATTCCTTAATCCCTTGGCATGAATTACCCTATAACCAACATGGTATGCATTGGGTTATACACCTAAGATACCCGACACATGTGATTACATAAATATAAATAGAGGAATCCTTTATAATTTCCCAATATGCAAAAAATCAATATATTTATAGACATGTCCAATGTAATAATAAACTATGAACACAAGAACCTGCTATGTGATGACAGAAGCATCGTAATTAACCAGCACCCACCTTGAGATGGAACGGGGAATGCGTTTTACAAATATGAATAAAATATATGAGGGAGACCTTGACTAGGAAAAGACATCCAAGGATGAATCCACAGAAAGAGGAACTAACATTCCATTATTCAGGTTCTAATTAAGGAACTGACATCACCATCCATGGTCGTAGAGGCTGCCTGCCTTAGGAAAGTGGGAATGCGGGGAAAGATTCTAGCCACCCTTGAGTAGGCACAACTAGTCCATGGAAAAAAATAACTTTAGGATATACAATGATGAAAAAGATCATCCCTATACTCAATGTGTAGCCTCTTCTTGAGAAATAATTAGAAAAAAAGACACATGAAACACCTCATTCCTGGAATTATAGAATTATAGAAGATCCAATCAGTATGAAAATGAACCAATTCTATCCACTATCATGAATATACCAATGAAAATAGGTGCCAAATTTACCTATTTTTATATATATTGTTTCCCTACACTAAGAGAAACCCAAAAAAGACCTCATGACCAACCAAAATTCCATTGTCTATCTCTAATGGTTAGTATAATATTTCTACCTAATCTGCATAGTTATCAACCAATTTCTGATAAACTGAACCTGCATAGATGTCTGATGCAAGGTACCAGGTTTAAAAAGAACCCAATCTCCTACATAAAACTTGTAAAAAGGTGAACAACAAAAACTTCCATATAAATCCTAGAATGGAACCATTTATATCATTACCAATAAGATATTATTATAATGGAAATTAATGGGTGATAGATTCTTCTCCCAAGAACTACTGAAGTCCAAAACATATCCTCAAAACATTTCATCTATAATATAAATCATCTATTCAGATTGAGCATCAGTCTAAATATAGTTTTTTATGCTCATATGAACCTGAAAAACTAATGACTTTTGAAGGCCCTACTAGATCCAGGATGTAAAATGGGGATCTTGATCAGAAATGATGCTCTACCAAAATTTGTGCATCAAAACTATATTCTGAAAATTAATGTTACCCAAGTCATCAAAATTGAGGGTCTCCCTAATAGAAAAGAAGTGGTAAAACATTGTTAGTCGATCCACAATAACCGAAATTTCATCTTTCTTATAAGTTTTACTAGCTAAACTAGTCATGAATTTCATGGTGATATCACCCCACATATATTTTAGAATGAGAAGTGGCTTTAGTAAACTTACAAGATGATAATGATTATCCTTTACCTGTAGATAGATATTAAATCACACCACAAATCTCAATATCTCCTTCTTTATATTTTGACACCAGTAATACCTATGTATATAATTATTAATAATACCCAACCTAGGATATACTTCCCATTTTGAAGAGTGGGATTCCTCTATAAGGTCCTCATGAATTTTCATCGGAACCCATATATAACCATTGGAATGACGAAAAAAATCATTATCAAGGAACTAGATCAATTGTGGATCCTAATCTTATGTGTTTTCCTCAATTTCTATACCCTTAGGATTATATAACTACTAATTATTGATCCGATATAGAATCATGGTAATAATAAATTTTGATGTTAGAGTCACTCAGCCCTAAGACTCCCAATCAAAAAGGTGACACTCTCTAAAGAGTTTCATCAGCTGCCAATCATTATAAGATTCATATATAACCTCTAACTACATCCTCGTACTCAATGCATCAATAATGGAGTTTTCATTTCTAAGAGTATATGCCAAATCAAAATCAAAGGACCATAGATACTCAAACCACCATCTCTACAAAATTTTTATATCCCATTGAGAAAAGATACACTTCACGATTTTTTTATCCATGTACACAAAAAATATCTCATCCAATAGATAATACCACCACATCTCATGGAATTTATCACTAAAACTAACTACAGATTGTGAGTAAGATAATTTCACTCAAATGGTCTCAATTGTATAGATCCATAAGAAACAACTCAATCCTACTACATCAAAACTACTCTGAGATCGACTCCTAATGTGCCAAAAGGAATTATATTCTCTTTTACCTAATCAAGTAAGGCAGACATTAGTGCTGAGTAAATCCTACCCTTAAATTCCTAAAAATTGTCCTCAGAAGAATCTAACCAAATAAAAATCACCCCTTTATTGGTCGTAATGTACATCAGTGCTGGTATATGAGAGATATCTTGGATAAGACACCAATAATAGAATTCCAATCCCTAAAAAATTCAAATCATGAAGTCATTATTAGGTATATCTTAAGATACCATGGTTTTCTCCTTCTATGGGTCCACCAAAAATCCAAAATTATAGATAATTTGGCCCAATAAATGTACTTTGTTAATCCAGTAATGAAATTTTGATATATTGTAATATAAATTCTACTTTATTAGTGAACTCATTAGGATATTAAGATGTTGTGAATAATCATCTACAGACTTTGAGTACACTAATATATCATAAATAGAAACCACCACAAACCAATCCAATAATAGATGAAAGATATGATTCCTGAAAGAGATAAATAAAACATGTGAACTTTTCAGACCAAAAGGCATTACCATGAAATTTTACAATCCATAATTACTCTTAAATATAGTCCTGGGTATATTTGACAGTCTTTCACTTTACTAATGGTACCTTGAACTCAAGTCAGTCTTGGTGAAAATTTGGGCACCACTCAATGTATCAAATAGATCATTGATACATGGAAGGGTTTACCATTTCTTGACTATCATTTGGTTGAGCCTCTAATAATTGTAAAAAAATATCAAGGTTCTATCTTCCTTATTAGAGAATAGTACTGAAGAACCCCTACATGATGTACTAGGATATATAAATCCAATTTCTTCTAGATCATAAAACTACACTTTAAACTCATAAATATTTTAGGGTTCTATCTTATGTGGTGGGACAAAAATAGGTTTAGCTCAGGGTACTAACTCAATATTGAATTTGATCTCCCGAACTGGCAGTAAGATGGAGAAATATTTAAGTAATGAATCCTAGAACTGGTCCCCTATTTGATAAAATATATAATGTTTCAACTATCTATCTTCTAAAAAATAATTTCTATCTATTCAATAAATTAATCTAATATGTACCGAATAAGTCTTATGTTTCCAATATGAAGATATCATTCACCACAATGGATATATCTCCCCTTTATAGAGATAGAAAGGTAAAATTAATTTGATAATAGTTGATGTGAACCTGGTACATCACTATCAAATCGATATCCATAATCAAATAAAACTCATCCATTTCCAAGACAATTATTTCTCAGTGAAAATAATAGCCAAAAATTTCAATAAAAAACTCTTTACAGCATTTTATACCCTATGATTTCACCCCATACACTAGGTCGATAATCATAACCCATCATCACATTATATAGAAAATATAAAGTCATTGAAAAAAAGAGTAGATATAAATGAACCTGACACTCTTATATCAAAACAATGTTGGCAAGTACAGATTATACAAGAATCATGCCTCTAAAAGTAGAAGGTATTATATACAAACTAGTAGGAGTAGACTACAGAACATACATCTGACTCGCCCCTCCTCTGTAGGATCTTTCCCGACTACCCTATGATACAAACTCCTGCTAATATTATCATTCATGCGTTAGGGTTCCATGACCCATACCCATGCCAGATGGTATAGTGTTAATATGGATACATGGCTGCTGAGGGGTAGTTGAGTCCCTCCTAGACATTAGCATCTTCTGCAATAACCTAACACAACAAGTCTACTGAATGAACCTGAATAACCTAATAATGTGTCCCATATTACAACAAGCTTGAAACAGCACTATAGGTAAAGGACACTAAAAAATCTTATGGTCATCCATTCCTCTCTAAAATCAATACCCTTAGCTACGGTCCTAGGATAGATTTTCACTCCACTAACTGCTCCACATGCCACTTTTATAGAGTAATATCTCATCGTGATTCTTCTTTCCAACTAAAGAGTAACTCCCCAATCATCTAGATGAAATGTCATACCCACTAGTTAGGGAATCCTTTATGTTTCCTTTAGTGATGATGATCCTGAATCATTACATTAGAGAAGTCGATCAAGTGGAAGATATTCACCTATAACTTGAAATCATACTGAAGAGCATCCTGGAGGCACTTCGCCCTAGATATCATATCTTTGGAGAATGAAGGTGAAAAATGATGAAGTTTCATGATAAGATAAGAATAATAAATCTTATACATTCTTCCCTATTTTAGGTTCATAAAATCCCAATACATTTCATCCCATAGTGTCTCCTGATAAACGTGACTCATGAACTTCCCCTCGATGGCTTTTCAGGTTAGCTTCTCATGTTTTCCAGCATGTAATACAACGACCCAATAGTTATTGTTTGATCCTTGCAGTATATAAGAAGAAATATTTATCCCCCTCTCCATGGGTTTCTCCAAGTGACTAAATATAGTCTGGTTGTACATGATCCATAACTCCTTAGCTCGAGGGCCTTTATCCCATAGAAGGAATATGGAAACTAGTTTCCCTATCTATAGATCATATGACCTATAAAAAATATAGTGGATCTGATCATCCATAACATTTATATGTTTTTAGGAATTCCTTATCCCACACATGAGGCGTGTGTTAATTACCACTATCTTAACATTAAACCGAATGATAAAATGGAGGTATTCTCTATACAAGGATCAAAACACTCTTCAAATCATAGGGATAAAAAAGATCAACATTGAAGGATTGAGAGAAAACATATAACCAAGTTAATAAGTCCACTTTATTTATTGGCATAAAAAATAAATTCATTATTTTCCAATAGGTTAATTTTACTATTAGTTTTTTATCAATAATATCGTGTAATTTCAAGTGTAGTAAATGAATCTATAGCATTAAAAATGCATGACAACATAGTTCCCTATGATCCTATTATGATTCATGAATTCAAACCTCATGTCAGACTAAAACCTAAGTAAAATATCATAAAATAGTAACATCATGAAAAAAGTGTATCACCCAAGGTAAAACAACATCTTAACTATAACAATCACATCCTAAATAACAAAAATTCCATCCCAGGTTACTTGGATTTCCCCCACACACGTGTTAGATACTCCCATGAACAAGCTCATTAATAATCCCCAACACATCCTATTCTCCTATATACCTTTCCAAAAATAGAAAATAAAAAGCAAAAATATCCCTTTAATACCACTTTGTAATTCCCTTGACATATTTATCGCTCGATTCACTGAGACAGATCACCACATGACCTCATGTGCACCAACCAATATACTAGAGATTGATAAATAGTAGTGAGGGTATAATAATTATAGCTCGGAGACTATACCCTATGATACTAAATAATAAAAACAGAAAAAAACATGATAAACATAACACAAAAAAAAACAAACTTCTAAATATAAAAAATAAAATCTAAATAATCCAAATATAATAGATCATATCGTTCCATATTATATGACATAATATTTTTTTTTGAAATCCATACAAGCGTGAAACTAAAAGACAGAATACAAATTAATACTCTCAACACTTGTCTCGAACCCTATGCTCAATCCCATACTAATGCTCATATCCTAGAAACCACATACAACAATCAAGCGCATGGCCCATTTCTATTTACCAAACCTACATCCCTGATGTCTAACCGCACACCAAACTGCATACCGAACATGGTGTGAGTAAAACTAATTTTGCCAACACCAATAGTGTCTAAAACATTCAGTTTGAATAAATTGTTAACAAAATAATACCTTATACCTCAACATTTTCAAACATTTAAAATCAGAACATCTCAAATAAACCCGTTGACCCACATGTTCTAGGTTGACTCCTGGGATCATTGTAACACCCCAAGCTTCTATGGTACGTTTCCCTTCGAATAATGCGATAGCGTGTGTTGTACGCAACCTCGAGTTCTAACACACACCACAACTAATTAAACTAGCCGTTGTGAATACTAATACCTACTTTTTGAAATTATATATATTTTATATTTGAAAATGGACTTCATTTTTAGATTCGGAATATCAAAATTAGCCTAGGGTGAAATTTTGGTACATTTCGGATAACTTTCATATTTTGATGAATAGTGAAAATTACTAAATTTTAATTAAAAACAACTTTTTTAATCAAAATAATTAATAGTGATAAATTGTGAATTTGAGTGGTTTTAAAGTATATTTAGAATATATTTTTACCATTTAATATAATGTTGGTCATTGGACATAATTTTACAATTAAACCGAACATAAACAAGTGTCAATCTTTTGATAGTTATTACCTCTTAAAAACACGCTTTTTGTTTTGACAGCGGGAATTAATTTTAAATTAATTTCTGCCACTTCTATGTTTTGAATTTAGGAAAATGGATTCCATATTTGGAATCAGGATGTCCAAATTATGTAAATAGGTAACTTTTATTTTTACACATTTTGAATAATTACTGCGGTAAATATTTTATTTACCATGGTTAAAGGGTAAATCCGGTAAATAAGGGTTAAAAAAATAATATTATAATAATACTAAATTACCCTAAAACGTGTCTTAACCATATTGGTTGATACATGGTCGACCATGGGCATCTTTGGGTCTGTTTTGGGACCCCATGGATCCACTTGTAAGTGATAATGACACATTATATTAATAAAGTTAAAATAAAAATAAAAATGGCATAAGCTTACATCTTTTAGAAGAACAATTTTTACATAGGGTTATACATGTTGGATTTTCGATTATAAATATTCATTAGAAAGAAAAAACGATTTCCTACATAATGATATTTTATTTATAATTTTTAGACATCAGATAATTTAAATTATTAATGACACAATAATGATGCAATGTTTACCTCATTAATAAATCATTTAAATAAATAAGATTATAATGATTAAAATATTATCTAAAACCTGTCCAATACTTATTGGTTGATGTTATTTAGAATATGAGTCATCGTATCTTCGACCTCAATGATTTTTGGACCATTATAAACCGAATACAAATATATTATAAAGTAATACTTTCACACTTTCCTAAAGAGCTCCTCCTCTCCCTTATAAAAGGAGACCACTTCTACTCATTCCTCACACCTCTCAAGCCACTTGGCTCGTCCAAACTCTGCCCAACTAAGCTCCCCACATCCCTCTCCTCCTCCTTGAAGCTTACACTTAGGCATAAAGAATTTCAAGAAGTCCTTTGGTTCCAACCAAAGTGAGTTACCTAAATTAAAGGTAACGATTTCTCTTAAATTATTTTCATTTATTTTGCTTCTCCAACCCCCAAACTCTTTTTATTTCCTTTATTTTGTAACAACACTAGTATCCTCAATATACTAGGATGTTGTTATAAGAAGGATTCAAACTACACATACACACAACTCCATCTAATGGATGATGAACATAATGTTTCTGTGGATGGAAAACTAACGCCTCACGAAACGATGATTGTTCAAATACATCTTACCGCCTCTCATGGTGGCCATTATGATGGAACTGTAATTAAATATGATATTAATGATATATATTTTATATATAAGCTTCTTTAATTCCATTTTATTTCATACCATTATTCGTTTCATGTTGTATATACATACGATAATTTCATTTGAGGAAGTGCGGACTACCGCCCCCTTAAAATGATATGACTCGTTCATACCACACATGGAACGTATAAAGGATGGTGTTAATGAACTTAAGTAACATATATAAAATATTATATTATACCGGAATAGTAATATACCTATGTATCATTTGGATTCTATTCTTTTAAAATAAAAATTAAATGGAAGTAGCGTTCGTGCGTACGTACGGACTACCGTCTCCACGAACGCGATGAGATTCATTCTCCATCGTATCCATTCAAGTATAATTATAATTTAATGATTTAAAAATGATGTTTAAGGACTTGATATCATTCTGGATATGAATAAGATACAACAAACATGACTTATGTAACAAAACATATAAAAGAAAATGAGTAAGTTAACACACGAAACGACGATAATACTAAGATATTATCAAATCAATATTAAAAGATCATATATGATATCATATTAATATATATGATTCTTTTATAATTTAATAACAATTATTTCACCATTATACAGGAGGTTAACCTACCCCAACCAAGGAAAAGTACAAGGTAAGGGTTTATTTCCCAATCTCTTCATTATCCGAGGTTGTTTATACGTAATAATCTACTGGGATATCTTTATCATCCACATCCATGTTTCTTAAAAATGTATTTCAAAACATTTTTACTATTTACAAGAATATGGTTTAATGTCATTTATACCCTTGTTTGACTTTTTATAAGAGGTTTATAAAGGAATCTTTCCGTCGTTTTCCAAACAAGGTGCTTTTTAACCTTTTCGACAGAATTAAGATAAGAATGTTTTTTTTAACTTATACGGCAGGTGCGGTTATTTTCCGCCGTTATAAAATCGTCAAAGCTTCCCTTAAAAGCTTATAAGATTATTTTCAAAGAAAATGTTTTATTTTATATGGATCTTAAATGATTTCAAAATAAAAGGAGATATTTCTTTAAAAAGAATTTTTATTTCATCTATGTCAACATCCTTTGACGGATTTTAAGATTATTTGAAGTTGATTTATTATGATACAAAACTTCTATATTGTATTGAAGGTTTTGTGATATGTTTGACTATGGATGTGCTATTTTTATACCATTCATAGTTTATGGTGAAATTATTGACATTTCGTATGCTAGTTTTAATACGAATGTTTATGTTATGTTTAAACCTTTTCATATGGGAATGCATTGGACTTAATAAGTGACGGGTGGAGCCCGCTATAGCTCCTCGATGCATCGGTAGGTCTCATGAGACAAACTAGTGTCTTGGCACAAGGCCTTGACAAAATCTTATTTGTAGTCTTGGCACGAGGCCTTGGCTATGTGGTTATGATAGTCTGGCATTATGCATTCCAACATTATGAAAGTGGTTATTGATTTTGCATGTGATTATTCGATTAGTAGAATATCCATGTGAATAAGTAAATGGCATTATTTCATTTTACTTTTGCCATACTATGTTGAAGTTCATGTTTAAAAGGCTTTTGTTTTAGTAATTCATTGCCTTAAATGTTTATGCTTATTTTGAATGTTCCGCTATATTGTTATCCTTACTGGGCATTTGAGCTCACCCCTTTTTTATGTTTTATTTTACCCAAGTAGTGAAGAAGTAAATTATGATTGACTTTCAGGGATATTATGAGGGGTTAATAGTGTGGATATGAAGATTTTGTTGTTGTAGTAGTTTTTCACTTTGAAATGTAATGTAAAACTTTATGAATATATCTAGTGTTTCCAAGGCTACTAAACCAATCGGTCTTTCGAGATTTGATCTTTCTTGTGATCATGCCAATGTTACGAAGTAATGCACCGACTCTGGGTAGCTGGGGTCGGGGCGTTACAGTTGGTATCAGAGGAAGTTTAGTACAAACCTTGGAATCTAGATTTAGATAAACTCTGATTAGAGCACGTAGACCTAAGATGAACTTTGAGGATTAGTATAGAAGAACTTCCTAGAATTTTGGTATTGTAGAGATTTTGTGAGTTTTCTGAGCAATACATCCCTGTCTGGATACGAGCAGGTAGAGGCGGCTCTGGCACAGATGTACCTAGGGGTAAAACCCGAAAACACCGTTTTGAGCTAGACTCGAAAGGGAACTGGTGCACGACAACGGGCCTTGCTGCACTCTTGGTTACGACACTCCCGGGGGATATGCTTAGGATAACTCTCATTTTCTTTACAAATCATTATGAATGGTTTATGAGTATATACTTCCTCAAAGAAAACATTTTTATGATTATGGATTATATCCATAAATAGTTCAATTTATGTTAAGTGTTTTATAAGTATGGGATTATGTATTTTGATTCATAAACTGATCTAGTTTATGCCATTGTTTAGAAATGGCGCCTAGTGGAAGAAATGGAAACCGTATCAATGCACGCACTCCATGTAGGGATTGCCCTCCTTCTCAAGATAATTATAGTGGGGCTGGTGGTGCAACTGGTGCCGATCAGCTAATCACCATACTGGGACAACTTACTCAGGTTATGAATAATAACCTTACCCGTATGGAGCACCCTGATCCGCAGCGTGGAGGATCAATGTTAGATCGATTCATGAGGCAACAACCACCAACTTTCAACGGGAATACAAATCCATTAGTAGCTGAGCAATGGATATTTTCCCTAGAGAAAATATTTCAGGCTTTGGGGAGCAGTGAAAGGGAAAAAGTTATCATGGCAGTTTACCGCCTCACTGGAGATGCTGATCAATGGTGGTCATTGATTCAAAACATGAAGGAAGATTATGAAGTATCAAATATGGAATGGAGGGAGTTCAAAGATCTGTTTTTAGAAAAATACTTCCCTCGCGACCATCGAGCGGATATGGAAAGGCAATTTCTAAGTCTGAGAAAAAAGGAGGATGATAATGTCACAAAGTATGAGGCTAACTTTACAAGGTTAGCGAGGTATGCTGGAGATTATATACGCAACCCAAGAAGTAAGATTGATCGTTTCTTTGATGGGTTAAAACCATTTCTCCGTCGAGCATTAGTCTCACAATCCTTTTCATCGTACGAAGACATTGTCTCATGTGCTATCAAGACCGAAAAGGAATTCTCTAAGTCTTATGACTTTAAAGCGAAGCAAGAGAAGAAGAGACCTGCTGATCAATCTGGGAATGGAAATAAGGGGAAGAAGGGAAAGGTTGAATATCCATCTTGTGGTAAATGCGGGAAGAAACACCCCGGTGCTTGCCTGAAGGGAATGGGAGTCTGTTACAAGTGTGGTGAAAAAGGCCACCAAGCTCATGATTGCAAGGGGAAGAAGGAAGCTACCAACGTTCAGTGCTACAATTGCAGGGAGATGGGGCATTATGCAAATGCATGTCCTAAGCGTCAGGAGAACTTACCTCAGAAAAGGCCAAGGGATCAAGGCCAGGCTTATGCTATCACTACTGCTGAGGTAGAAGCTCCGAAAGATGTGGTGGCAGGTAATTTAATGGTTTCCTCAAGTTTAGCAAATGCATTATTTGATTCTGGATCATCGCATTGTTTCATATCTTCACAGTTTGCTAAGAAAATTAGATATTTCCAATTTGATTTAATAAGGGAGTTGTCAGTCAAAACTCCTAAGGGAAGTATCGTTGCAACAAAGTTTTGTGAATCAGTCCCCATTAGAGCACATAAATTTTCTTTATCTGCTGATCTCATCGTCATACCTATGATTGAGTTTGATATAATCCTCAGTATGGACTGGCTTTCGGACTACGATGCGAAGATTTATTGTAAGAAGAAAGAGGTTACGATTCTTGATGATAATGATAAGGAACACCTTATTTTTAGAGCAGAATCGTCACCACCTAATTCTTATTTAGATCCACCCCCAGTAGCTCAACTTAATTCAATTATTGGGGAGGAAGAGAATGAAATAACTATCGGTGAGGAAAGTAATGTTCAAATAGAGGATGTACCTGTTGTGAAAGAATTTGTAGATGTATTTCCGGAAGATTTACCTGGACATCCTCCAGAACGAGAAGTTGAGTTTTCCATTGATTTGATTCCTGGATCAAGGCCTATATCGAAGACCCCTTATAGAATGGCCACTGTAGAGTTAGTCGAACTAAAGAAACAACTAGAGGAATTGAGTAATAAGGGATTTATTCGCCCTAGTGTTTCTCCATGGGGAGCCCCTGTTCTTTTTGTTAAAAAGAAAGATGGATCTATGAGGTTATGTATCGACTACAGGGAGATCAATGCTATAACGATAAAGAACAAGTATCCCCTACCTCGTATTGATGATTTATTTGACCAACTGCATGGAGCTCAATACTTTTCAAAGATTGAACTTCGATCTGGATACCATCAGTTGTGTGTAAAGAAGGAAGACATTCCGAAGATAGCATTTCGAACCAGGTACGGGCATTACGAGTTTACTGTAATGCCGTTTGGATTGACTAATGCACCCTCTGTATTCATGGATCTGATGAATAGAGTTTTCAAGGAGTATCTTGATGAATTTGTGGTGGTATTTATTGATGATATCTTGGTATACTCCAAAACCTACGAAGATCATGAAAATCACTTGCGCATTATCTTGAAGACTCTGAGGAGGCATGAATTATATGGAAAGTTTAGCAAGTGTGAATTCTGGCTTCAGGAGATTTCTTTTCTTGGCCATATTGTCTCTAAAGATGGAATCTCTGTTGATCCTTCTAAGACCAAAGCAATCCAAGAATGGCCAGCACCTACGAGTATAACTGAGGTACGTAGTTTTATTGGCTTGGCAGGTTATTATCGACGTTTCGTCCAGAATTTTGCCCGATTGGCTAACCCATTAACGAAGCTCACACGTAAAGGGGTTAAATTTGTTTGGACAAAAGAGTGTGAAGAATGTTTCGAAGAACTGAAGAGAAGATTAGTCAATGCTCCTATATTGACTCTACCATCGGGGAATGATGGGTTCGTTATTTATAGTGATGCATCAAAGAAAGGACTTGGTTGTGTCCTTATGCAGAATGATAGAGTTATTGCCTATGCATCACGACAGTTGAAAATTCATGAACAAAACTATCCTACTCATGATCTTGAGTTAGCAGCTGTGATCCTTGCTTTGAAGATATGGAGGCACTACCTCTATGGTGAAAAATGTGAGATTTATACTGATCACAAGAGTCTGAAGTATATTTTCTCACAAAAAGAACTCAACATGAGGCAAAGGAGATGGCTTGAATTACTCAAGGATTATGATTGCACGATACACTACCACCCGGGGAAAGCAAACAAAGTAGCAGATGCTTTGAGCAGAAAAGACCATGGAGTTCTGAACATGATGAGAATTGAAAGGGATCCAATTTTCATGGATCTAGAGAAGATGGACAAGGGAATAACCAGGGAAGGTGAAACATCAATGCTTTTTCAAATGGTTGCCAAACCATCTTTACTAGAAAGGATTAAGAGTTCCCAGACCGATGATGAAGAATTTCAGAAGAAGATTAAAGCTGTGAATGATGGGAGATTGAGAGACTTTGTGTATGAAGATGGAATTTTGAAATTCGGGAAGAGACTTTGTGTTCCCAATATACCTGATCTAAAAAGGGAATTGCTGGATGACGCTCATAGTTCCAATTTCTCTATACACCCTGGGAGCACCAAAATGTATAGAGATTTGAAGGAACATTTTTGGTGGGACAACATGAAGAGGGAGATTGCTGATTTTGTGTCAAGATGTATGGTTTGTCAACAAGTGAAAGCTGGAAGGCAACAGCCTGGAGGAGTCATGCAACCTCTTCCCATACCGGAGTGGAAATGGGACAATATTACGATGGACTTTGTCATGGGGCTACCAAAGACTCCTAGAAGGAACGAAGCAATATGGGTTATTGTTGATCGTCTTACCAAGTCAGCACATTTTCTTGCTATAAGAGAAGATCTACCCCTGGAACGTCTAGCAAGACTATACATTAATGAAGTTGTGAGACTTCATGGAGTTCCCCTATCGATTGTTTCTGATCGTGATCCCCGTTTTACTTCAAGATTTTGGAAAAGTCTTCAGAAATCCCTGGATACTGAACTTCATTTGAGCACTGCTTACCACCCTCAGACAGACGGACAATCAGAACGGACTATTCAGACCTTAGAAGACATGTTGAGATCTTTCTCACTTGATTTTCAGGGTATGTGGGATCAATATTTACCACTAGTAGAATTTTCCTATAACAATAGCTTCCATTCAAGTATTCAGATGGCACCATATGAAGCGTTATATGGAAAGAGATGTCGTACACCAACCTGTTGGGATGACGTTGGTGAAAGAAAACTTGTAGGCCCAGAACTGGTGGAGGAAACAGTGGAAAAGGTGAAAGTAATCCAAAATCACATCAAAGCAGCTCAAAGTAGGCAGAAGAGCTATGCCGATAATCGAAGGAAGGATTTGGAATTTCAAGTCGGTGATCATGTTTTCCTGAAGGTATCTCCGTGGAAGGGAGTCATACGTTTTGGTAAGAAAGGTAAATTGAGTCCCAGGTATATCGGACCTTTCGAAATTCTAGAACGAATTGGGGCTGTAGCTTACCGATTGGAAATGCCGCCAAGTCTCTCTAAAGTTCACGATGTGTTCCACGTATCTCTGTTGAGAAAATACATGCCTGACCCAACGCATGTACTCACCTATGAGGAATTAGAACTGGAACCCGATCTGTCTTATTGCGAAGAGCCCGTCAGGATTCTTGATACAAGAGAACAAGTACTGAGAAACCGGACGACGCGTCTGGTAAAAGTTTTGTGGAGAAACCATAAGATGGAAGAGGCAACGTGGGAACCCGAGGAACTTATGATGAAGAACCACCCGAGTCTTTTTATGCAGTAATACCCTAGAAATTGCGAGGACGCAATTATTTGAAGGAGGGGAGAATGTAACACCCCAAGCTTCTATGGTACGTTTCCCTTTGAATAATGCGATAGCGTGTGTTGTACGCAACCTCGAGTTCTAACACACACCACAACTAATTAAACTAGCCGTTGTGAATACTAATACCTACTTTTTGAAATTATATATATTTTATATTTGAAAATGGACTTCATTTTTGGATTCGGAATATCAAAATTAGCCTAGGGTGAAATTTTGGTACATTTCGGATAACTTTCATATTTTGATGAATAGTGAAAATTACTAAATTTTAATTAAAAACAACTTTTTTAATCAAAATAATTAATAGTGATAAATTGTGAATTTGAGTGGTTTCAAAGTATATTTAGAATATATTTTTACCATTTAATATAATGTTGGTCATTGGACATAATTTTACAATTAAACCGAACATAAACAAGTGTCAATCTTTTGATAGTTATTACCTCTTAAAAACACGCTTTTTGTTTTGACAGCGGGAATTAATTTTAAATTAATTTCTGCCACTTCTGTGTTTTGAATTTAGGAAAATGGATTTCATATTTGGAATCAGGATGTCCAAATTATGTAAATAGGTAACTTTTATTTTTACACATTTTGAATAATTACTGCGGTAAATATTTTATTTACCATGGTTAAAGGGTAAATCCGGTAAATAAGGGTTAAACAAATAATATTATAATAATACTAAATTACCCTAAAACGTGTCTTAACCCTATTGGTTGATACATGGTCGACCATGGGCATCTTTGGGTCTGTTTTGGGACCCCATGGATTCACTTGTAAGTGATAATGACACATTATATTAATAAAGTTAAAATAAAAATAAAAATGGCATAAGCTTACATCTTTTAGAAGAACAATTTTTACATAGGGTTATACATGTTGGATTTTCGATTATAAATATTCATTAGAAAGATAAAACGATTTCCTACATAATGATATTTTATTTATAATTTTTAGACATCAAATAATTTAAATTATTAATGACACAATAATGATGCAATGTTTACCTCATTAATAAATCATTTAAATAAATAAGATTATAATGATTAAAATATTATCTAAAACCTGTCCAATACTTATTGGTTGATGTTATTTAGAATATGAGTCATCTTATCTTCGACCTCAATGATTTTTGGACCATTATAAACCGAATACAAATATATTATAAAGTAATACTTTCACACTTTCCTAAAGAGCCCCTCCTCTCCCTTATAAAAGGAGACCACTTCTACTCATTCCTCACACCTCTCAAGACACTTGGCTCGTCCAAACTCTGCCCAACTAAGCTCCCCACATCCCTCTCCTCCTCCTTGAAGCTTACCCTTAGGAAGAAAGCATTTCAAGAAGTCCTTTGGTTCCAACCAAAGTGAGTTACCTAAATTAAAGGTAACGATTTCTCTTAAATTATTTTCATTTATTTTGCTTCTCCAACCCCCAAACTCTTTTTATTTCCTTTCTTTTGTAACAACACCAGTATCCTCAATATACTAGGATGTTTTTATAAGAAGGATTCAAACTACACATACACACAACTCCATCTAATGGATGATGAACATAATGTTTCTGTGGATGGCAAACTAACGCCTCACGAAACGATGATTGTTCAAATACATCTTACCGCCTCTCATGGTGGCCATTATGATGGAACTGTAATTAAATATGATATTAATGATATATATTTTATATATAAGCTTCTGTAATTCCATTTTATTTCATACCATTATTCGTTTCATGTTGTATATACATACGATAATTTCATTTGAGGAAGTGCGGACTACCGCCCCCTTAAAATGATATGACTCGTTCATACCACACATGGAACGTATAAAGGATGGTGTTAATGAACTTAAGTAACATATATAAAATATTATATTATACTGGAATATTAATATACCTATGTATCATTTGGATTCGATTCTTTTAAAATAAAAATTAAATGGAAGTAGCGTTCGTGCGTACGTACGGACTACCGTCTCCACGAACGCGATGAGATTCATTCTCCATCGTATCCATTCAAGTATAATTATCATTTAATGATTTAAAAATGATGTTTAAGGACTTGATATCATTCTGGATATGAATAAGATACAACAAACATGACTTATGTAACAAAACATATAAAAGAAAATGAGTAAGTTAACACACGAAACGACGATAATACTAAGATATTATCAAATCAATATTAAAAGATCATATATGATATCATATTAATGTATATGATTCTTTTATAATTTAATAACAATTATTTCACCATTATACAGGAGGTTAACCTACCCCAACCAAGGAAAAGTACAAGGTAAGGGTTTATTTCCCAATCTCTTCATTATCCGAGGTTGTTTATACGTAATAATCTACTGGGATATCTTTATCATCCACATCCATGTTTCTTAAAAATGTATTTCAAATTTTTTTTACTATTTACAAGAATATGGGTTAAAGTCATTTATACCCTTGTTTGACTTTTTATAAGAGGTTTATAAAGGAATCTTTCCGTCGTTTTCCAAACAAGGTGCTTTTTAACCTTTTCGACAGAATTAAGATAAGAATGTTTTTTTTAACTTATACGGCAGGTGCGGTTATTTTCCGCCGTTATAAAATCGTCAAAGCTTCCCTTAAAAGCTTATAAGATTATTTTCAAAGAAAATGTTTTATTTTATATGGATCTTAAATGATTTCAAAATAAAAGGAGATATTTCTTTAAAAAGAATTTTGATTTCATCTATGTCAACATCCTTTGACGGATTTTAAGATTATTTGAAGTTGATTTATTATGATACAAAACTTCTATATTGTATTGAAGGTTTTTTGATATGTTTGACTATGGATGTGCTATTTTTATACCATTCATAGTTTATGGTGAAATTATTGACATTTCGTATGCTAGTTTTAATACGAATGTTTATGTTATGTTTAAACCTTTTCATATGGGAATGCATTGGACTTAATAAGTGACGGGTGGAGCCCGCTATAGCTCCTCGATGCATCGGTAGGTCTCATGAGACAAACTAGTGTCTTGGCACAAGTCCTTGACAAAATCTTATTTGTAGTCTTGGCACGAGGCCTTGGCTATGTGGTTATGATAGTCTGGCATTATGCATTCCAACATTATGAAAGTGGTTATTGATTTTGCATGTGATTATTCGATTAGTAGAATATCCATGTGAATAAGTAAATGGAATTATTTCATTTTACTTTTGCCATACTATGTTGAAGTTCATGTTTAAAAGGCTTTTGTTTTAGTAATTCATTGCCTTAAATGTTTATGCTTATTTTGAATGTTCCGCTATATTGTTATCCTTACTGGGCATTTGAGCTCACCCCTTTTTTATGTTTTATTTTTCCCAGGTAGTGAAGAAGTAAATTATGATTGACTTTTAGGGATATTATGAGGGGTTAATAGTGTGGATATGAAGACTTTGTTGTTGTAGTAGTATTTCACTTTGAAATGTAATGTAAAACTTTATGAATATATCTAGTGTTTCCAAGGCTACTAAACCAATCGGTCTTTCGAGATTTGATCTTTCTTGTGATCATTCCAATGTTACGAAGTAATGCACCAACTCTGGGTAGCTGGGGTCGGGGCGTTACAATCATCCAATACCTTCTTCAATATGATGTTGGATAGATTTGTCCAAACATACCACTATATAAGTAGATTCACATTATGTAGTCCTAAATCAAGGAAAATAACCCATGCTAATGATGAAATTTATAATACACATGTCAATGGAATCTATGAAAATTTCCATTCTATAGAAACTTATATGTTCCTTTGGCGCATTACCCATGAAAAGAGTGAAGTATCTTATGCAGTTATCAAGTAGCCATGAATCTTTCCATTAAGAATTATGTAACTAAGAATCTGACCCTAAGGAAAGAAGTAGTTATGCATCTCTCCCTCAAATAGTATGTATCCATGCATAAAATAAAAATAAGATCCAAATGCATAACAAACATTGAAATATGAAAAACATGAGAGAATACTCCACATTGGTTAATTCATATATTTTAGCAATTATCATGTCATTTATTCCATTATGCCAATTTTTCCAAACATATACAAAATATCCAGTTATATTCCATGTTTCTAATTCACATTCCATTATTACAAAACCAACCAATTACAAATTCCACATGTTTTTTGATTTCTATAATCAATTTTCCAATGCTATTACAAGGATTCAAGTTATCAATTTTCCATATTCCAAACCATGTTTAAGGGAAGAAACACATTTTGAGTGGCCACAGTTCCAAGTCTCAATGGTCCTTGTACCCAGCTCGATCCAACGAGGGGTCTAGGCATAAGGATTTTAGAAATTCCAGCTTATAGTGGTTGTGCACACTATGCATTGGTGTGATTACACATATTGGACATATAGGAAAAAAAGACCATAATGATAGGTTTATAACCACCTTCCTGAAATTCAAGAAGAATATTCCCATTATAAAACATCTTGGTCAATATATAACACCATAATTCCCTATTCACAATGATAGATCCACCATATCAAGGTTTTAAATAGATGATAAAAAAGAATAAAAAATTAATTCACAAAATCTGAGAAAAACACACTAAATAAAGTCATATAGATCAAATAATAAATTAAGAGGATCAGGTATTTTCATTGGAGAAGCCACATAATACCAAGAGAATCCTTCAAATTTTATAATACCATGTTATGGTCAAATTAGAGTTAATAAATATTTAAATAGGGGTTTTGGGTGTTGATATATGATTTTTACCCTCATTATTCCATCCCAATCCAATGCCATCGACTAGGAAGTGGTGTTATCTAGTGAGGATAAATTTTAGAAAACCCTACCAACTGGATGATGGGATCCCTATGGGGACCATATTATTTCCATATTTCACCAACTATCTAGTGGATCTCACTGATTATCCACTGGGATTTCTATATATATTAAAATTTATTTCCTATAAATTGTCTAGTTAATGGAATGCACCAAATAGATAGTGTTGTATTCTATAACTAGCTCTTGAAAAATTCGCTCATCTGATCCCCAAATCACTACTGAAATAATGTTCCAGACAAGAACATGGATCGATTATAGAATTTAAACTAGTTCAACAAAACTTAATGAGAGAGGTATCTATAATCAAATATGGTGTATTACAAGGATATGTGTATATAGGATGTGTTGGCATAGAACTAATGTGTTCTATACTCTCACCATATATAGAACCCTAGTGGGTCTACAAACCTCTTATCTATTTTCAAGTCGTAGGTTGTACTGGGTATTTAGATCGAGTAGTAGTATGGATAATGGGATACATTTTTAATGAGGGACTCAGGTTCATCTGATTATGTCATTATTTAGGATTAGTTTTTTTAGTAAATGGTTGGAATTGTAGCTAATCCTTCTCATATACGTATACATTTATGTTTTACTAAATTCCCTCCTGTTTATTATATCACGTTTTTTTCTTCATTATATTTATAGTCATCACATATTTGTGATTCTATACCTTTACTTTGATAACCTATGATAATTTCTTTATTTACAGGTAATTAAGTGTGATGATTATGCGATTATAATATAACCACATTGATTTTAGTCTTTCTTCACTATTTAAAAATCTATGGCATATGGCGAGGCATACAAGAGGTTGTGTGGTAAATTTTTTTCGGGCTAACAGAATGCCTTTCTGGTAGGGAAGTTACAATTTTTCATTAATTTTTCATAAGCTCCACATAATAGTTTATTTTATTTCCTTTAACTCATTAGAGTCAACATCAAAACACAATTCTCATTCAGATATAGTATGATACATCTATTTAATATTAAAATATTTCCCTAAATGAACTCATCACAATGTCATGATCTCCTTCATTATTTAAAGCCCTATAACTCAAAGAATCTTTCTTTTAGTTTGATCCAACTCATCTCTTATTTAAATCTAAGACATCCAAGAGCATGTTATAAATAAATACTACATTAAAACACCTTCATGACCCATATATGAATTGTATTGAGAAAAAAGTAATAGATTTATTCAATTTAAATGATATATAATTAGAATATGAGAGGAGAGAATGCTATTTTTTATAGTTATCTAACTATTTGAGGTAAATTACAAAACAATATTTACCATGAATCAATTTAGATAAACTATCACCGCTTTCATTATTAATAAAATTTTTATGGGTCTCACTGAATCCCAAATCATCAAGGTTATTTAAATCACCCCTTAATGGAACTTCAAGGAGAGTATATAATAACATCATGTTTCATGATTCATATATGTTTAATAGGAATTTTATGGAACATATTTTACATTATAAAAAAGAACGTGGATCGATGTGAAATCGAGTTCACTATATGATCTAATGATAATTAAATTCAATTAATAGAGTCTATATTAGATTAATATACACAAAATAGTGTCTCCAACTAATATTTAGACAATAATACACCACATAAATCTTAGTAAATCTAAAATTTCATATTCAAGTGGATACATGTAATAAAAATAAATTTTTATGTAAATTTATAATATATTATAAATACATTATGATTTTTCTAATCAATATGAAAAAATAGGAGAGAATGATATAGATAATTAAATGATTATAATTATATATATTTCATGTTTTATATTTCTAAATATTTTTATATGACTTTTTGAGGAGAAATGGAATCCATGATTATTTGGAGAAATTTATAAATTGCATATAATTGGCTAAGAAAGATTCTATCATTGATAAAATTCTTATAAGTATCCAACATGAGATGTAGTAAATAAATACCATGATACCTAGACTCTATCATATACTCTCCTATTATAATAAAATGTATACTTTTCTATTTACAATGTATATATTAGTTTTAAGTATTTATTATAGTCAAAGATTAATCATATTTATCCATTATCAACATTTACTTACACTAGTTTTATTGTTTATTCATCTACAGTGATTATTTTCATAGCATTATAATGTTAATATAGAGTTATATAATGTTCATTTACACTAAATGTGCCTCCAATTGAAAGGTTACCATGATTATTCTAACTTTTAAATAGGCATGATATCATATAGTGGTTCCTTAACATTAATGGTAGGAGAAATTATACTTCAAACATATAATTACGGTGGGTTATATTATGAATATAAATATATTAGTTTGGTCCACTAAGGTAAATAATAAGTATATTTTAAAGGGTTATAAATTCCATCAATTTCCATGATATTAGTGAACATATACACTCCCCTAAATTTTAGGTTGTGAAGAGTGGATTTGTATTGTTTAATATGAACCACGATAAATCTCTTACTCTTTATTATTTATAGTTCCTACTATAAACAAAATCCATATTACTTATGCATTAATTTTTTATATTTATTACCATTATTTTCTATATATAATCTTTTGATACTCAATAAATTTTTTACTAATGATTCACCCACCGTGTATCCTTAAAAGTATCCCCTTGGGAAGTCATAATTGGAATGAGAGATTATCCTATTATAACCTCATCTGACATCAATTTTCTATGATATTCACTAATTATATATATATATATTATTGGAATTAACTATAAACTATATTATAAATAATTATTTCAGTTAAGATTTCTTTTATTATTTAAAATCAATAGATAATGGAATACACTAATTGCAACACCCCACCCCTACCTCATTTCCTTGAGGAGGCGGTGAGGGAAACTTGGCATTAAGCGATGTTCCCAAGACACCAAAGGCCGAAAATAAATGACGAGGGCTTCAAGATCAAGTTGGGGAACAAATTCCTCTTACTAAAAAACCAACCAATCCATCCACGAACAGTGACTATATGATGCATTTCAAATAAATTACCCAACCATGCATTCCCAAAAGACAACCAAGTTGTTCCACAACACAACTCAAAACCAATACAACCAGACATGTCAGCACAACATCAGAGTACAATGCAAAAACAAATCAACCAAACACCACAATCCATGACACTACCACAACTCCACACCAAGATCTAAGATATAACTCCACCAAGGGAGCACAATGATCCACTAAAAGAGGGTGATGCCTTACCTTTTCCCACGTCACAGTACACGACATCGGAAAAGACACTAACATGACAAAACAGGGGGTGAGTACTAAAACTCAGTAGGATTTCCACAAATGACTTACCTACAAACGCCACTAGGATTAAACCATTATCACATTTATATAAAAGTATTTATATAAAATAATCACAAGTGCAACCATTTCCATAATCCAAACACACCATTACCAAGCCATCATAACCAAACCAAGAAACCAAGGGAAAGCCAACCAAGTATGCCACAAGCCATTTCATCATTCACACACTTGCACAAAAATTTACAACTTGCAAAGAAATGAACAACAAACAACCAAAAAAACCAAATGGTGGAGCTTCTATCCAACCCGTTCATCCATTCACACCTAGTGGCTCTTCCCGTCCACTTATCCTTTAATGGTGGCCCTTTTGTCCACTATCCATCCCCTTTTTATATTGTTACTTCTCGCCACTTCCACACAACATTCCAATCAATCAAAAACAATAATATAACCCATCAAGGTCACACCAATCATGAAATCAACCAAATTCTATTGTATATCAATCCACTACAATAAATCACCCATTTATTGAAAATCATTTTCCATGCCAAACCATATTTCAATAAAACAACCACTTTATTGAAAACCCTTTTTCCATCAATCATTTTCACAAATCAACCATAGCATCCCATTTTGAAATTTCCATTTTAAAATCCACAACAAAAGAATTTCACCATAAAACCCCCATTTTCCTAAAAAATCCCTAAAACATAACCCAAGGGATTTTTAACCAATTTCGCACAATAAATCAAAATTAATTTTTCAGCACAAAAAATTAATTTAAACAAATAACCACTAGTTCTAACCTAGTGGAATCGAGAGAGAATCCACCTACCTTTAGGGTTCCCGAGAAATCGACCCACAAGCACTCGCACCTCAAATCCGGCAAACACACCACCCAAACCTCTTTAGATCCCTTTCCCTAGCATTCACAAGCCTTAAAAACATTATCCAAGGCAACCAAAACCATAGATCTACAAAAAAAAGTGTAGATCTAGAAAACTAAGAAACATAGGGATGTAGATCAAGAAGAAAACACAAGGAAACCAAGAGGGGAGACTTACCCGGAAGAAACCACCTTAAATCCACCAAGAAACCACTTCAAAACGCTCCCAAATAGAGTGGGAGAGCCCCTACAACATTTGAGAACAAAGAATCCCAAGTGTGTCATGAGTGGGAGGAAGTTTGGGGTGAAATAGTTTAAGACGGAGGGATCCTGGAACTTATAACCCTATTTTTAAGTGGCTGCACTATTAGCCCGCATGGTTTGGAAAACCGTGTGCTAACCGTGCGCACACTACTACCTTGAGAGCTAGGGTCCGCACAGTTTCCTCACACTGTTTAGAAAACTGTGCGTAGGTCATGCAAAGCCTACTGTCTCCCTTGCACGGTTTCTTGGAGAACCCACACGGTTTCCACTAACCCTACTCAAACTGTATACCCCTTTGAAATCCTCCAAACTCATCCAAAACCTTTCCAAACTCTCAAAACCTCTTCCCAACTCATCCCATGCACTTTAAACACATAAAAATGCAGAAAAACATATACATACCTCAAAATGGGGGTACTAAATTCTCCCCACCATTGGACTTTCCGTCCTTGGAAAGTAGTGAACCCGCCCTTTGCCGAAAGAGCTCGGGCCACTGCCCGATCATCTCTTTCTCCCGCTCTCAATTCTCCTCTTCAATCTTACCATACTGCCACAAAACACAAACTAAACCGATGATTTTACCAAGAAAGACTTTCGCTTGCCTATCCACAACCCGCACTGGCACGTGCACCAATGAAGCATCTGGTTCTAGTTCAACATGATCCCATCGAATCACATGGTCACGATCCAGCTGATACTTTTTCAACTACAACACATAAAACACATTGTGAACCACACTAAACCTAAGTGGAAAAGCCAAACGATAAGCCACCTCACCAACCCGCTCAAGAATCTCAAAAGGTCCAATATACCTTGGTGATTACTTTCCCTACTTTCCAAACCAACGATGTCCCAACCTAGGAGAGATCATCAAAAAAACATGATCACTCACCTCGAATGACAACAGCTGTCGACGATAATCTACATACGATTTCCGATGACTCTAAGACATCTCCATTCTCTTCCTGATCAACTTGATATTCTCCTTAGTCTCCTAGAAAAGGCTCGGTCCAACCATCAAGGACTCTCCCATTTCCACCCAACATAGTGGAGAACGACATGGCCAACCAAACAATGCATTAAATGGAGCCATATGTGTGGATTCCTGATAACTATTATTGTATGAATACCCGACCAACGACATGTGATCCTCCCACGAGCTACCAAAATCCATAACACAATCCCGCAACATATCCTCCAGTGTTTGTATTGTCCTCTCAGATTCACCATCCGTATGAGGGTGATACGACGTACACATGGTCAACTTAGTTCCAAGGTCTTGCTGGAAGGATTTTTAGAAACAAGATGTAAACCTCAGATCTCTATCTGATACAATCGAAACTGAAATGCCATACCTCTTTACGACCTCACAGATATAGATTTTGGAAAGATCCTCCACCGTATGAGATTCACAAATTGGGATGAAATGGGCCGACTTCGTTAGCTGATCCACTATCACCCAAATGGCATAGTTCTTCATGACTGTTCTTGGGAGACCTGTAATAAAATTCATCACTATTTTCTCCCACTTCCAAACAGGTATTGGTAAAGACTGCAACATTCCTGCTAGCCTCTGATGCTCTTCCTTGACCTACTGACAAGTCAAGCATTTCAAAACAAACTCAGCCACACTTCTTTTCATACTAGCCCTCCAGAACTATGCCTTCAACGCTTTATACATTTTCTGAATTCCAGGATGAACAACCCACCTGGAATGATGAAACGACCTGAGAAGATCCTCCTAACAAGAAACTGGTACAACCATCCGATTCCAAAAACACAAAACTGAATCTCCCTTCTGTTGCCAACCCTTAATGTTCTCCCCACCATTGAGTCTTGACCCCATGGTCACACACTCATAATCAGATATCTGTGCCTTTCTAATCAGGCGAACCAAGTCAGAAATCAGTAAAACCAGAAATAAGACCACTCTATCACCCTTGTCCTCACATTCCAACCACATATCGGCTATAACAGACATCAACTGCCACTGGTCTGATGCCTATTTTACCACCTAAACATATGATTTTCTACTTAATGCATCTGCCACTGAATTTCCCTTACTCTGTGTGTAAATTAAGTCAAAATAAAAAATTTATAGGTATTCCATCCATCTCCTTTGCCTCAAGTTCAAATTCCTTTGCGAGAAAATGTGATTCAAGCTCTTATGATCTGTATATACCGTGAATTTCTCACCAAAGAGAAAATGATGCCATACTTTCAAAGCATGGACCACTACTGCCAACTCCAAATCATGAGTTGGGTAGTTCTTCTCATGCGCTCTCAACTGTCATGATCCATACACAACCACATGATTACCTTGCATGAGAACACACCCCAACCATGATCCCGATGCATCACAATACACCACGTACACTTTTCCTAGTTCTGGAAAAACCAAAATTGGTGATAATTTAAGGCGACCCTTTAGCTCTTTGAAACACTACTGACACTGTGCATTCCACTGGAATGGAACATTTTTTCTTATCGAAGATATCATTGGCATAACCAAATGTGAAAAATCATGAACAAAACGCCGATAATACCCACCTAGTCCAAGACAAATCTGTATCTCAAACACATTCTTTGGCGGTTTCCACGAGATAACATCCTCTATCTTTTCCAGATCCACTGAAACACCTCTTTCAGAAATCACATGGCCAAGAAAATGAACTTCCTATTTCCAAAAATCACACTTTGACAATTTGGAATACAACCAATGATCCCTCAAGATCCCTAGAACTAGCTCCAAGTGCTACTCAAGCACCACCCTTTTCTTTGAATACACCAGAATATCATCTACAAACACCACCACAAATGAATCCTAATATCTCTGAAACATCCGATTCATCAATTCCATAAACACTTCGGGCATATTCGTTAGACCAAAGGGCATAACCACATATTCATAATGGTCATATCTACTTCTGAAAGCTGTTTTAGGAATATTTTCCTTCCTCACCAGCTATTAATGATATCCCAACCTCCGGTAAATCATGGAAAACAACTGGGCTCCCCTCAACTGGTCGAAAAAATCATCAATTCGTGGGAGTGGATATATATTATTTATCATAACTTGGTTAATTCTACAATAATCAACACATATCCTCAAATTTCCATCCACCTTTTTCACAAACAATACCGGTGCTGCCCATAGAGACGTGCTAGGCCGGATAAACCCTTTGTTTTCTAACTCTTCCAACTGGACTTTCAATTCTCGCAATTTAGCTGGTTCCATCCAATAAGATGGAAGTGAGATAGAGATGGTACTCATAAAGAGATGAATTGTAAACTCCACTTCTCTTACGGGAGGTAACCCAGAGAGTTCTTCAGGAACAAAATCCATGAAATGATCTACCACTACCGGAAGAACACTCTGCTCAACACCCATTACCGATTCTAATGACAACACCGCCAACTAATATGATAACGTGCCCACTGCTAGTGCCAACAAACACGTTGCACCCTGCCTTTCATGCCTCTTTCCTCTAAAGAGATTTCTAACACCATAGTGTCGTAAAAGCCACTATTCACTCATCATAGTTGATGTGGGCATTAAAAGCAACCAGAAAATACATTCTCAGGATTACATCATACCCATCCATCTCAAGCATTGAGAAAGTCCACATTAGCTCCACCATGCCCACAACGATACAAAATTCTCTACACAAGAAGGATTGACACTCTCTTCGACCCAAGGGATTTTAATGTTTTAAAACTGAGGGCATCATTTCTACCCTTAAACCCATCAAATAAACCACACGTGCAGCAATAAAAGAGTGTGAAGAACCCGTACCAAAAAACACTTGCATCAAGGTAGAATTTGAAAGAATAGTTCCTCGCACTATGGATGGTCCCGACTGATCATCCACCATAACCTTCTCAGTTCTTAACAACACCTTTGTTGCCACACTCTACTCTTTATTGCTTTTCTGAGGCGTTGTGGTATTCCGAGAATCACCATGACCCACTTTACCCTACTCCTGAGGGGTATGCTGCTGCCCCTATCCCGTCAAATCATACGACGTCTGCGATCCCTGAGGAGTGTCACGCGCACCCGACCATGGAGAATTTTGACAATAATGCTGCAGATGCCCCATCTTCTTACAATTATGACATGATCTAGGTTGTGTCATACAATCCCGCTTGATGTGGCTCATATAACAACAATGAAAACATCCCGACTTGCTCTGGGGCTTCGGAGGAAGATTTACCGATCCTGCCGTTGGATTATATGCCATATTCCCACCCTAGGAATAAGTGTCCCTCCACTGCTTGAACCCAACGTTAGATTTCACACTATTCCCCATGGGTACCACCATGCTTCCTTTGCCCGGAGCGCCCAAATGATCCCGCTCAGCCACCGTGGCTCTGTTAACCATTTTTGAGTAATCATCTATACACAACACCGCTATCTTTGAATAGATTTCTTTCTTTAACCCTGCTTCAAAGATCCTCTACTTCAATGATGTGCTACCCGCCACCTCGGGTGAAAACCACACTATGTTCATAAACTTAGCTACATACTCCGTCACAGACATAAGCTCTTGCTTCAAACTAAAGAAATCAGTTGTATGCTGAATTCTGAACGTAAGTGGGTAGAACAATTTATTAAACAATTTTTCAAAGCCTTCCCACATCATACCCTGGTCTATCCCCACTTGGACTACAAACTCCCACCACTAAAGGGAAAGATCTTCTAACATATACGTGGCCAACTTCACCTTTAACTCTACCGGTGTTCCCATGAACTCAAAGATCTTGTTCATTCTATTCAACCGTGATTTTGCCCTCTCCGGCTCTGAGTCACCCCTGAAGGTGGGTGGATTATGCTTTTGAAACTGAACAACATGATCTACATGACTTGGTTCATCCATTTTATTTCCACTTTCCCCTGCTTGGAAATCTTGCACTATGCTTTTCACTAGCTGCTGGTTCACCTGAGGCTCAGGTGCTACCACATTCTCAGTAGCCTCCTCCAGTTAGTCTCTACGACGCCTACCCGTGGTCATTTCTATAAATAGAAAAAAACAAACCATGAGTCTCACTTTCGTAGACATCATGAAATCCCATTTTCAAATCACATTACACAATACTACCGCATAAGGATTTCCACCAGTTCACACTTTCCATGTTTCAACATTTTGAAAACCAAAACATTTTTAAAATACCATATTTATTCACATTACAATTTCACACATTTGAAAAACCATTTCTCAATTCATCCCATAAATCATTATTCCCAATGAAATATGCATCCTAGTGGGAAGTCATTTCTACCATGAATTTCATGATCATCTTATTGGCTACACCCATGATAATGAGATATCCAATGCCTATAAGTGTCTCCAAAACACTTATGTACCCAACTCCCTGGTAACTTGAATTTCATCATAAAAGGTTTAGCTACGTCCTTTTATGCTATAAATTCCAAGTTCCAACATTCCTATGTCTTGCTACCATCCTGAATCAAGGAATGAACCACAACGAATGTCAAAACCAAATTCGAGAATCAACTCCAAAGGACTGAACAAACTGATACCACTTTTAACACCCACCCCTACCTCATTTCCTTGAGGATGCAGTGAGGGATACTTGGCCTCAAGCGACGTTCCCAAGACGCCAAAGACTGGTAATAAATGCCGAGGGCTTCAGGATCAAGTTGGGGAACGATTTTCCCTTACTAAAAAACCAATCAATCCATCCATGAACAACCACCATACGATTCATGTCAAATAAATTACCCAACCATGCATTCCCAAAAGACAACCAAGTTGTTCCACAACACAAATAAAAACTAATACAACCAGACATGTCCGCACAACATCAGAGTACACTGCAGAAACTAATCAACCAAAAACCACAAGCCATGACACCACCACAGCTCCACATCAAGCTCCAAGCTCCAAGATCCACCAAGGGATCACAAGGCTCCACTAAAGGAGGGTGATGCCTTACCTTTACCCATGTCACAGTACATGAAATCTGCGAAGACACCAACATGGAAAAGCAGGGGGTGAGTACTAAAACTCAGCAGGATTTCCCCAAATGACTTCCCTATAGATGCCACTAGGATAAAACCATTAGCACATTTATATTAAACAATTTATATAAAATAATCACAAGTGCAACCATTTCCATAAGCGAAACACCCCCTTACCAAGCCATCATACCCAAACCAAGCAACCAAGGGAAAGCCAACCAAGTATGCCACAAGTCATTTCATCATTCACACACTAGCACAAAAATTTCCAACTTAAAAAGAAATGCACAACAAAAAACTAAAACAACCAATTGGTGGAGCTTCCGTCATACCAGTTCATCCATTCACACCTAGTGAATCTTCCCGTCCACTTATCCTTTAATGGTGGCCCTTCCGTCCACTATCCATCCCCTTTTTCTAGTGGTACTTCTCACCACTTCCTCACGACATTCCAATCAATCACAACCAATCATATAACCCATCAAGGTCACAAAAATTATGCTATCAACCAAATTCCATTGCATATCAATCCACTTCAACAAATCACCCATTTATTGAAAATCATTTTCCATGCCAAACCATATTTCAATAAAACAACAAATTTATTGAAAACCCATTTTCCGTCAATCATTATCACTAATCAACCATAGAATCCCATTTTAAAATCTCCATTTTAAAATTCACACCAACAACATTTCACCATAAAACCCCCCTTTTCCCAAAAATCCCCAAAACACCACCCAAGGTATTATTAACCAATTTCACACAACAAATCACAATTAAATTTTCAGCACAAAAAATTAATGGTAAAAAAAGAACCACTAGTTATAACCATGTGGAGTCAAGAGAGAAGCCACCTAACTTTAGGGTTCTCAAGAAATCGACCCACAAGCACCCGCACCTCAAATCCGGAAAATGCACCACCCAAACCTCTCTAGATCCCTTTCCCTAGAATTCAAAAGCCTTAAAAACATAATCCAAGGAAACCAAAACCCTAGATCTACACACAAAATGTGTATATCTAGAAAACCAAGAAAGATAGGGATGCAGATCTAGAGGAAAACACAAGGAAAACAAGGGTAGAGACTTACCCAGGAGAACCAAACTTCAATCTGCCAGGAAACCTCTTCAAAACAGTCCAAAATCGAGTGGGAGAGCCCCTCCAACCTTTGAGAACCAAAAATGCTGAGTGAGTCATGACTGGGAGGAAGTTTGGGGTGAAATAGGTTAAGTCTGAGGGAGCCCAGAACTTATAACCCTATTTTTAAGTGGCCGCACATTTAGCCCACACGGTTTGGTAAACCGTGCACTAAACGTGCGTATGCTACTGCTTTGAGACCTAGGGTCTGCATGGTTTCCTCGCATGGTTTGGAAAACTGTGCACAGTCTATGAAAAGCCTATTATCTCCCTTGCACGGTTTCCTGGAGAACCCGCACGATTTCCACTAACCGTGCTGAAACCATACACCCCTTTAAAATACTCCAAACTCATCCAAAACCATTCCAAACTCTCCCAACCTCTTCCCAACTCATCCCATGAACTTTAAACCCATAAAAATGCATAAAAAAGGCTACATACCTCAAACCGGGGGTACTACACTAATCATGTAGGATCAAAAAAATTCATGGGAAGTTATTATAATTACTAGAGGGATGTGATGGATGAATTATTGAAAAAATGGTATTAAATACAATAAAATATTTTTTAGACCATATAATATACCCAAATATAATCAATAATTTGTTTGGTAATGATGATACCAAATATATTTTTAATTATAAAGGTAGGAATTATAGTTTTTTTTATATTTAGTTGAAATGTATATAATCAAATCTCTTATTTTTTGACTACTTTAGTTATATATATATATATATATATATATCAAATTACAAGTAACTCATACTAACACTTAAAAATTATAAATCTAAATTATTTTAATATAAAAGATCTAAAATTAGTTTATAATAATGTTTAAAAATGAATATGTTTGTGAGAAGTACCCCTGATTCAATAAGATTGTAAAAAAATTACAGTACTAAGAGAAACATTAAATAATTATGTTCGAGTGGAAATTATCTTTATTAACCTTCTCATGAAGTGAAATTATAATGAATATTCCATTTTTTAAGTAATAATATTTTTTAATATTCTAAAAATAATTTAATCGGATCCTTTTTATGATATGGTCTAGAATTTAAAAAATATGAATGAGATAAAAAAATGTAATAGTAAAGCTTTAAAATTTATTATTATCACATATATTTCATCATAGGATAAAAAATTTTAATTAAAATTGAGGATGAATTTAATAAATTAGTTAAAAAACTATAAAATAATAACAGGAATAAGAAAAGGATAAATAATAAAAAGGATTAAAAGCATCCCATATGTAAAAAGGAAAAATTATTTAAACCTTTTTATTAAGGATATAAATTAAAAATTAATCTGAATCCTAACTATAAAAAAGATAAACAATTTAATCAATACCAGTAGGATAATAAAAAATCATTATCCATTATATGAAACCTCTCAAAGGATGGATCTATAAAAACATCAACTGAGGGGGTGGGATAATTTTTTTTTGATGGGAAAATTATTTGAGGTATAATCTTCCTCATATTAATCAGTTATAAAATACACTAATAATTATTATAATGATTTAAATAATTATGAGTTTCATAAATTGTACTAGAAATTTATTATAAGTGATAAAATGATTAATAATAAAAATAAGAAGAAAAATATGACTCAAAATTTTATGATGGTAGATATGTGAAAACTAAGGGAAGATAATGAAATTTTTTGGAATAATTCATCATGATATAATAAAAAGGTTTATAAAGATATTGGAATTATTAAAAATGAAAATTAATAGTGTAAAAAATAATCCTAAAACATTTTAAAAATGAAAATAAAACTTGAGAAGCGATAAGAATTTCAAAAAACTATAAAGAAGAATGTTTTAATCAGTTTCAAAAGAATCATTTGAAATATTGATATAAAGTTATAGTTGATCTAATTTATATAAGAAAATTTATTTTTTAAAGGGTTTATAATGGGAAAAATATTTTTGAAATATTTTATAAACCGTATTTAAAAACCTATTTTCCAAATATCCAACCATTCATTTTTTTAATGAATATAAATGAATAATATCCCTTTTATTTGATGAACCAATCTATCAAACGACATTTGAAAAAGCATGATAAATATCATTGAGAAATATCCAATAAAATACTATTCCAATTACATTCATAGTCCATATTAAATATTTCGATGCTTGGGGAGTATATCCTTTAATATATGGATATCTATTACTATTTGATAAAAGAATAAGGAAAATAGAGATTTTAAATAAATGGATTCAGATAGTATCCATTGGAGTTAACATGAAATCTATTTTAACATGTAATGAATCCATTTATACATCCACCAAAGACTCTCATTTGTATTCTATCATTTAAAAAATGTTTTTCCATTAATGAAATTCTCTACAAATGATTGAAACGTTAAAAATATTTTTAATATATGGATCAAAACTCATATTGAATATTTATTATTTATAAAACGAATTTAAATTTTAAAAAATACTCAAACATAAGCCCCTGATATTTAATATAAATATAACATATTATAGTAGTATGTGTATAACTTATAATATAATTTATAGATATACACATATAAAATCATTGTGTGATTTCTTTCACTATTTCGCCACTTAAATTATCCCAAATCACATCATGGTTTATAACAACAGTTTATGGTCATGATTTTAGTCATTTTTTCCATATCCAACATAAAATAAATCAACTAAAACCTAATTAACCGTATCTATATTTTACATCATATATAATAACATTTTAAATCATATCCCAAATTTCCTTTCAATATCCACCAAAAATAATTTTTGAAAATAAATCCTTTAATTTCAGCTTATGTTACATTATTTTTTTTTTCAAATTATGAAAATACATCCAAAATAACTTTTTATAATGAAAACAAAACTTTTTTAATAAATATAATGTATTATAAATATGATTTATATAAATATACGAACCTAGTTTACAAAAAAAAAGAGTATTACTCAGTGGGGCATTGTAGCATCGAAAAATATTATGAATTCCCAAATACAAAATTATATTTAAAGGTATTTTTAGTAAAATTTTATTTTCACACTAATTATAAATGGGTCTATTATTATCTCCATAAAATAAAAGTATCTCCATACCATTTTATATAAGCTATGTCAAATACAATATACATAATCATAAAACTTATTTCACAAAGGCATTAAGTACCATGGGGCATATGGAATATCAATACTATATAGTCTACTCATATGTTATTTATTATCTAATTATAAATTAAATAAATGAATGAACACATCATATTTCACAAATCCAGATGCAGGATCATATCACACACAACCCATCCAAATAGATAAGTTCATTAAATATCAATAATCTTGGCATGTCCATAAAATTCCTTAATAAATCTCAAACGAGTGACCATATTATATACTGATCATACTTGAGGGTAAATCTTATCATGATCAAATCTATAAATGTTACAAATTCAGAAATATACCCAACCACATCTAATTCTATTAGGCTCTAGGATGGTGTGAAAATTAGTCAAAACAGGATGATTTCCATGAGAGGTATCTTTTCATCCTTAGGTAATGGTGATTAAATATGAAACATTCACCCCTAATATACCATGGATATTATTTATCACCTTCCATTTTGTATAAGTATTGGGTCATTCAACAAACAAAACTCCTTGGGTGGATCCTAAGTGAATAATATGTCTTTATAAAAAACCCTACCATGTTAGTCATTACATGTCATAAAAACCTCTAATAATCCAACATAACCATATATTTGGAATGAGTAAATATGATACATTTAGAGTTCAATTAGTATTTAACACAATATAATATATCTAACTAATATATAATAAATAAAGAGAGAAAACATCTCTTTATATAACATGATACATTTTATAATATTAAACCCATTTCTGAGTAGTAGCAAAACTATATATAAACACCAATACAATCATATATTTTATGATAATCTATAAGAGAGACTTTTTTATTTCTATATTTTATGGATTTACTAAACTCATTACATAATTATATAATTCATATGATATATCAATGTGAACTCCTAATAAAAACACTCATTAACTAAAATTAAAGTGTTAATATCTATTAAGAAATATTGTCTGAATAATTATAATACTATGATTCAAAATAATCATTTTCAACTCATTGAACAAAATATTAAAAAAAAATTCTTCAAGATATCCAATGTTATGATTTTAATTACTTATTGTTTTCTAAACATAGAGAAATATTTCTATGTTCCTCATCATATTTGGAATATTTCCATATTTAACATTTCAAAGATAATATTTTCTAAAAATTAATCAAAACTCTTTACATTATGATATTCCATTAAAATATAACCTAATATTATTTTTCATATAAAGGGAATTTAACTTAGAATTGTACTATTATAATCATTTTTATTTTATTTTGGACTTCTGTAATTTCAATCATACTCCCATTGTTCACTTAAAAAAATAATTTCTCTAATACATATTTCAAACACATAAAATAGTTTTTGATAGGAAATGAAACTTATGTACATTTTGGAAATTTTTATTAAATAAAATATTAAAACCCAAATATTTTATGGTATTCTATGTGTTTACCGAAATATTCTAAAAATAAAATTTTATTTTTTGAAATATTCCCTTATTGGTGATTGTGAAATATTTATTCTATATTTTACCAAATAACATAGTTAACCCTTTTATCATTCATAAAACATTTTCATCATTATTTTTTATTTAAACATGTTAATTAATTGAATAATTCATGACTATGTGTATTAAAACCATTATATTATATTATTCATATCAACAATTATTTACATATAACTTCTCTTAACGAATAGATGAAAATAGATAAAATACACATTCTTCATTCATATCCCTAAAGAATTAAATCAATCCACTACATCTAATTTCTTGATGTGGAAATAATTTTAGTCATCATATTAATAGATACTTCAGGCTTTAACTATTGACCCTTATTTAATTTTAACCTCTTAAACATATTCATAAAATATTTCCAACGTAAATTTTGTATCATATGCCTTTTAAAATATAAAATCTAATTTATATAACATTATTAAAAACAATATATGCTCCTTAATGTTTATTGTAACCATTTAGGTATTCTGGGTAATTCCTCCTCTAGTGATAAGGATAGAAACAATGAAATATTACCTATCCTTCCTAAGGCCTCCTTTATTTTTTAGTGACTAAGGATAAATATTGGACCCTCCAATATTCTTAAACCAACATAAAATTTTACCATTATATACTTTTATTGTAATAATTTAGTGATGTATTCCCTTATTGTAGTCACTTTACTCAAAATTTGGGTATGATTGGGTAAAACTATATTGAACTCATTAATATTATAGTTTATTATGATTTTTTAAATGTTGCAATAAATAATTATTGGATAATTTCAATAACTAGATCTATCATCAAATGATACCAGACCTTTAAAAAATTATTTACATACCCAATCATATTGAGTGCCTAAGAGGATACATAAATTCCTTAGCGATTCTTATATATAATAAATAATTTTAAAAACTTATAACTCTTATACCTATTCTATTCTTCATAAATCTTTATTAGATGACCTATTCTGTTTAATACATCCATATTAAAATCTTTCTTTTATATAATATATTTCATGTTTACAATCATGAGTATTTAGAAATATAGTGAATCTTATATATAATTATTATAATCATATAGCTATAATTATTTAATAGATTCTCTATTAAACTTCTCAATAGGTTGTTATTATAACATGTAGAATTTTATTTTTCTTTAGGAATGATTATTAAATTTATATAACATTATCAAAAATTTAATACATTAATCTTTTACATTTTCATAATTAATATTAATGTCATTTTTATTGATGTGGAATCCATTTAAACTAAAATAGATTTCATTATTATATGAGTATCATATTTGATAATAATTTAATAAGGAGTTTTATAAAGTGTTCTCCAAATAAGATGATAACCCCTTTTTAAATGTACATCACATCCATTAGTAAGAAAAAATCCATATTTTATTGTGTCTCATTTGAGATTTAGTATTTATCTCATTACATATCTGTTACGGTTGAAAATCATGTTAATAATATTGTATATGACTCTGGGATAACTGAGCTGAAGACTTATTTCATAACCCCATCATACATATAATCTCAGCATTGATCCTTGGGTATCCTAATATTCTTGGTCTCCCAATTATGTGTGATCTAAAACCGATAACAATATTTACTTAACTAACTTTTAGCATAATCTCTTTACACCGTGCCTTATACAAGATAATCCACGCATTCATAAAATTACCATAAACTTATATGATTTTAGGATCATATTCTTGAAATATGTTTACTTTGGAAGGAATATGACATATAATATCTTTGAAATGGTTTCATAATCTCACTTTTTTATTACATATTTTCTAATTATGTATAAATAATTATAATGGTTTAGTTTTAATGTTATACTATAAAAAAAATCAATACATTCAAAATAATAACAATGTATAACACTTTATAATATTCATGATTTTTTTTGAATTTTATCTAAATAAAATAAAACTACATTCATCCATATATAAATTCTTTCCTTTTTGAAGTTAAATGAATCATTTTCACAGGTTTAGAACCATATGAAACCCAAATCCATATAATTAAAAGTAGGCCGCAATATATAGCTAACCCTCACTTTTCAATAAATAGACCAAGATCTCAGTTGAGTTTGTAATCTTACCCATATATCAAAAATCAATAGATAAATAATAAATATTTACTTTAGTTCTGCTACAATATTAACACATTGTTTGTCCAAATCAGAACTACGCTTTACATTCATGATCATTGCATACAAACAAATCATATTCACAATTGAATATGAATATATTTTATGAAATTTCTAGAAAATAACTCCTTATATATATGGTATGAATATTTAAAAAACAAGTTTAATACCTTAAAATAAAACATATATTCAATCATAATATAATCATTTCTTATTCATGAATTTAATAAATTAAATAATAAAACAAATTAATGAATAATACATACATTTAGACATGATATAAAATGATTTTTCAAAATTTTATGAATAAAATTTTATAAAATAAATATTTTTTACAAGATTTATTAATATTACATAAAATATAAAAATAAATATACTTTATTTCCACAAAAAAAATTTCTTCATAATTATTTATTTACATGAGATTAGATATGAAATCATCCATATTTCATATATATGATATTTATGAAAAATTTTATAATAATATACTCATTTAATAATTTATTTTAACAATTTACACAATGTAACTATCACATATTTTATTTTATTTAAATCTTGATCAAATTTATTAAAAAAATTTTGGTCATGGTTTAAATAAATTTTCAAATTAGGTCATTTAATTTAATAATTTAATATTATTATCATAAACTCATTTATATTTTCCCAATATTATAATTTATAAGAAATTTATGAATTAATAAACCATATAAATTAACTTTAAATAAGATCATAATAACCTATTATTTATATGATCTAAATACCTACATCTGATTTGATGTGAGCCTAATGGGCCAGTGATGGCATATATTTTTTGGAATTTAAAAAAATAATTAAAATATAAAATCCAAATAAATTTTTTACAGATGTGCCACATGCCTATCGTGGGGCATGGTAAAAAAAATATCATTTTTACTAATAAAGCACTAAGGCTGACCAGGGTTGTCTCACTTGAGGAGAATTCTGAGTTGTGCACTCATTAATCTAATTCACCAAAATTATGTTTTTTGGTTGTTTTCATTTAATCCAGGAATGTAATGGAATTTAAATGAATGAAAAGATAAAACTAACATGTAATGAAAAATGTAATTAGTGAAGAAAGAACTTTGTTTTAGGGTGTAGTTTTGGGTTTAATCATTATTCCCCTTCATGTGTTTGATTTTAATTTTATAATATAAGCATGAAATATCTTTTTTAGACAACTATTATTTATATATAAATTCTTGAATATGATTTAATGTCTATGAGCTCTTAATTACACCTCTTTTAATCAAGGTTGATGACACACCTTGGTATAAGAGGTGTCATCTAGTAGGACTCAGCTCAATGGATGTTGTTTCATCCATTGATTAGCTCAACTCCTTTCATATAAAGAGTTAACGAATATATAGTGGAAAAAATGATTTAAATAAAAAAATTGAAATAAATTTATTTGTATTTCATTGGTGGGAAATCAACTAATCAGAGACATTTTCCTCACTACACATGATACCCAATTTTATCACAACCATAAAATTAAACTTTATGAAGAATTCATAAATACCTTAACCTACACTTGGCCAAGAGTTGGAGTGAGACTCTCATTTATGAGATTAATATATCACAATGGTGGAAGTGGGAATAAGAGAAGAGAAAGAGAGAGATTAAAAAGAAAGAATTCCAAATGAATAAAATTAAAATGGAAGAATGGGGTATGAGGATAGGGAGATATATAAAATAAAATATTAGAAGAAAATAAATTAAAATATATAATTTACCAATAAGGTTAAAATAATAATAATAATTAAAGTAATAATTATAATTAAAATTAAGAAAATAATTTTAATTGAATAAGAAGAAGAGAAAGAAGAAAACAAGTTTTTAAAATAATAATGTTATATTAATAAAAATAATAATAGTAATAATAATTTTAATTATTAATATTGTTATTATAATTAAATAATAAAAATAAAAATAAAAAGAATAAAATGGTGGAAAAAAGTTAAGAATGCATGAATTTATTGGAAATATAAATTATAATTGAAATCTAAAATAATAAAGAATAAGATAAAATATGAGAGGAAGATGAGAATGTAGCGGACTTCTTGGAGATCTCCTTGATAGTATCTACTGATGATTTGGGATACTCTGGAATGGAGGGTTTTACCTCTTTTTATAGGTGAGGAGGGAAATTTCTTTCCTGTAGAATTATTTATCCGAGAGTTTATGCATGTTTTATCCATTAAATTGATGAATTATGATATGGTGTATTCATAAAAGTAGTTCCCGATTGTATTTCACATTTTACCTTCAATTTTTTGGTTAATCATCTACGTGTGTAAGAAGTTATAGTCAAATTACTCAAGTTTTGTATTATGGATGAATGCATTATGAATAAACCTTCGATGATGAGAATCCAATGTCCATATTAATTAGTGAATAACTCCTTAAAATTTAATGGTGAAATAAACCAATGATTTATCATTATAATCCATCTAGAATCACATCAATTAGAGGTGTGTATCATGATTTATGTCTCTTTTATGGAGTGGGGTCCACTATATCTGCCTGAAAAATTTATCAACTTGATTTTTTAGGCCTCTAAATGCTTGAATAAATATTTTTTCAAAAGTGAAAAATATATAGAAAAAATAAAGTAATCCTATAAAAAATGAGTCACATAAATTTAATCTATAATTTAAAAGTTATGATGAAAATACCAAAGTGATTTTAATCTATCAAACTTCCAGAATTAAGAAATTTATTATATTTTAACTTAGTTTCATTATATAATTAAAGCTACTCATTATTTTAGTAAGACATTGAAATACATGGGTTTTATCCTTGAAAATAATGAAGCAATCTTCAAAATTTGAATAAAAATATACACATAATCTGGGTCTATAAAATACTCCCACACTTAAATCACGATTTTCCTCAAACATAAAATCTTAACAAGATGTTTAAAGAGCGAATTCAAGTTATCAGTATTTAAATTTCAATGAAATAAAATTAAACAATTACCAATGTCAAATAAAATTATCAAATTTCACATAAAATATCAATTTAATTTTACAATTTTCAAATAAACAATAAATTCAAGAATGTTAATTTTCCCCTAAGAATAAATGATAGAAATTATCCTTTTATTCATTCAATCTCTTTAATTAATTATTATTAAACATTTTATTTCATGATTTACCTCACTTTTTAATCTTTTCTCTCATCTATCATGATGAAATTCAAGTAGAGTTATACTCATATCATGAGAACATGATCCTTATCTATAGGATAGTAAAGGAACTACTTTTTACACTTTGTAAAGACAAAAGGAACATAAAATCATGAGTAATTGCAATAAATGTTCATGTGACTCTGAAACTTAAGGTTAGAAGGAATTTATGCTTCAAAAATCAAGGCAAAAGGAGGAGGTTTATCTGTTATTGTACAATGCATGATATCAAAAATGAAAGCTCAATGAAATTATCCCCTTCAAAGTAGAATCTCTCACTTCACAAAAAAGTTTCAAAGAAAAAGTCATGAATAATGAAAGAATAATGAAGGATATACACCATATTTAAATTTTTTATACTTTTAAACATTTTTTTTTCAAAGTAGATTTTTTTTTTGAAATTTATTATTAGAAAAAACCTCACATCCATGACCTAACCACATATGATAAAAATAAATGGTCCATTGATAGTTATTTTTGATTCTTCTAAGTCATAACTTAATCCTTTATTTATTTATTTTATTTCAAGAAGGGAAGACAATTAAGTACATTTAATGAATCAAACAAATTTCTTTATTCCCACAATATCACCACACACTTCATACTTAAAATGTATTTCATCCCATATACCATGATTTCCTTCACTCCCACACTCTAACATTAAAATATAATGAAAAAAAAGAGTAGGGTAGGAATGAATACAAATAGATTGAACCATTTCTCATTCCTATTAAGGTCATTCATGATCTCTATGGGATAAATATTATTTGATTCAAAGTTTGTATTTTAGGGATAAGTTGTTTATAAAAAAATACTCAATCATTTTAAATGTGTTTTTGTATAGTCATGTCACTTATAAGTTCAAATCAATGTTTTGGTCGGTGATATGTCCCAATACCACTAATGAAATATGATCAAGAATAAAATAGGAATTACTTGGTATAAAATCCTCCCAATAATGAGAAATATGATATTAGATAATCATTCAAGGCATGGATAACAATAAAAAATAAATTCAAAAAAATTTCATAAATTCAAATCATGAAAAGTGTTTGGGAAATTCCACTTACATGAATAAATAATTTCCCTTAAAACCTGTGTTCTCATTTTAATATCCATAATTCAATTTAATCATTTTATTATCCATTTTAGTCATTAAATTTCATTAAAATTGAAATATAAAACATAGAATCATCAGATTCATAATAAACTCATTTCTCCTAGACTATTGAAGTAAAACATGGATTCAAGTGTGGGCATGAAATTTTACTTTTAATGCTCAAAGCATATTTATGGAATTTGTTTTGGAGTTTAAAGACAAAACAATTAAAAATCGAACTCCCTTTCCCATGAATCTCGACCCTTATAATTCACTGTTTGGGGCTTCCTTTTTTAATTTATGATCCTACAAAAGATAATTTATTAATTAAGAACAAGGATCATTTCATTAAAGCTCAAAAATATAAGTAGTAGTGGGATGCATGCTGCACTTCGTTATAATACTGAAATTGGAATCTAAATTACTAGAAATAAAATGAAAGGGATAAGACTTACTATGATCCCTCAAGTGGGCCATAAATTTTAAGAACCTCCAGAGGGAAGTACCAACTGTTATCCAAAATCAGATAGTGTATGAATCTTTTTTGATTTGAACCACCACATGAGGTTCCTTTCGGCATATAATTCTTCTTCTCTATTAAGGAGGGATCCACAAATAGAGTAAAAAAGATCATAACCCATTTTAATGTGGTATAGCCTGTATGAAGGGGGTATAATATATAATGTAACTTCCTTCGATTTTATTGATACTTATGTAACACCTTCTTCACAATCCATTTTTTCTCTTGATCTGATGCATAAAAAGAATAATCAAAGAGAGATTCAAAATTTAAATTTGATGTATTAATTTCAAAATATTTCTTTTTAATATAGGCATACTGCGACTCTTGTTCTTTATGAAAATCCAGTGGGGTCTCTTCTTGTACTCCATTCAGTAAATGTTCAATTTCTTCAGGGAGATCCAGGTGTTCCTCAATATATATATCTTCTTTTTCATCATCTTCATATAAGGTGTATTACGAGTTGTTTAAATATGAAAATTGAAAAAATTTAGGAGTGATACTCATATTTGTTTCAAAACAATTAAACGTGTTTGAGTTTATAAATGTATCATATCCTTGAGACAATTCAACTTTAATCTCATCTTCAATTGAAAGTGCCTCTTGAAGTCAATATTCATTTAATGGAGGTAGGTAGTCAAGATATTCTTGTATTTTTTAATTCCACCACTAGGGTGGTTTCTTCTTCTTCCAATGCTAGAGAGAGGTACAATATTACTGATTTTTCATTTTTTTAAGTGATAATGGGATCATGATATATTTAAATTTCTACTCAATTACTCCAAATATTTTCTAAATTTACATGGTCTTCCTATTATAAATCAACAGAAAATTATATTTCATCTATATCCTATAGAAATGGTTGAGTTAGGTGGAAACAATCTTTAGGTATCTTCACCTTTACCTCCTTAGGTTCTTAAATTTAAAATATGAGTGGTTAAATTTATTCCTCCACTTATTTGGGTTGTTTCTCTAACATAGGGTCCAATAACTCCAATAATGCATCAACATATTCAATTACTCTTTTAGTTTTTCTCATTAGTTATTCTATGATTTCTCTAAGTTATTTAACATGAGCTATATTATAATATTATTCTTGTGGTTGTTTTTGTTGAAAATGTGAGTAATATACCCATGCATAATAATTTTAATTTGACTACATCATTTAAAGAATATCCTTTTAGATTGAAAAAAACAATGTTTTTTTTAAATAAATGGAAATTTAGAAAAATAAGTGATCAGAATGATTGTTTATCTCCCTAGAAATGGCACTTATTTTAATGCAAGATTTTCACAGGGCATGGTCAAAAGCAATATTATTTTTCCCTAATACAACAAAGAGGCTGAACAAGGACATCTCACTTGAGGATATTTCTCAGTTGTTCACTCAAATAAGATAATTCACCTAAAATACTTATTTTTTTGTTTTTATTTTATATGGGAATTTAATGTAATTTTATTTTTTTGTTTTTATTTTATATGGGAATTTAATTTAATTTTAATGAATGAAAAGATAAAACCAATATGAAGTTTAAAAATGTAATTAGTGGAGAATGAACTTGGTTTTGGGGTTTAACATTGGGTTCAATCATTATTCTTCTTCATGTGTTTTATTTTAGTTTGATAATCCAAGCATGAAATATCATATTTGGACTACTATTATTTATTTATAGATTGTATAATATCATTTAATTTCAATGAACTCTTAATTATTTTACTTCTTTAATCAAGGTTGATGATAATACTTAGTTTATGAGGTTTCATCTTCTAGGACCCAACTCAATTGATGTTGTTTAATCAATTTATTATCTTAACTAAAATTATAAGAATAGTTAACCAATGGAGAGTGGTAAAAATGATTTAAATAAAATCATAGAAATAAATGGAGTTGTATGAGATTGGTGGAAATTCATCTAATTAGATACATTCATGTCACCATGCATGCTACCTAGTTTTATCACAAACATAAAATTAAACTTTAAGGAAAATTTTAAGAACACGTTGACCTCCCCCTGACCAAGACTTGGGGTCAACCTCTCATTTTTAAGAGTAAGAGATCATGATGGTGAATGTGGGAAAAAGGGAAGAGGAAGAGAGATAAAATAAAAGAAGTAATAGTGGATGTATAAAATAAAAATGGAATAATGGGGGATTAAAAAATAGAGAGAGATAAATAAAAAAAAGAAAATTATAAAGTAAGAAAATATATAATTTATAGAGGAATGTTAAAATAAAAATAATAAAAATAATTATTATTATATAAATTATGAAATGAATTTTAATTAAATAATAGAGAAATAAGAAAATAAGTTTTTAAAATAATAATGTTATAATAACAACAATAAAAATAATACTAATAATAATAATAATTATTAAATATTAAGAATGAAAAGAAGAAGAATAAAATAGTGGAACAAAGTTAAGAATGCATAAATTTATTGGAAATCTAAATTATAATTGAAAACTAAATAAAAATTAAGAAAACTAAAAAAATGAATATGGGGAAGAAATGAGAGAGGAATAAAAGAATTCAGTGACCTCCTTGGATATCCCCATGGTGGTGTCAAATGACGATATAGGATACTTTGGAATGGAGAGGATCACCTCCTTTTAAAGGCAAAGTGGGAGATTTTTTGGATCTGTAATTATTACTCTAAAAGTTTTTACTTGTTTGACCAATTAAATGGATGAATTGGGTCATGGTGTATTTATAAAAGTTATTTCTAATTTTCTTGTTCTTTTTTACTCCAAATTTCAGCTTAATTATCCCTATATATAATAAGTTATAGGAAAATTAGTCCAGTTTTTTATTTTGGCAGAATGCATTCAGATTCATCATTCAATGTCGAGCATCCAATGGATACCTTAATAGGTGAATAATTTTTTAAAATTTAATGGAAAAAATACTACAATTCTTGTTTTTAATCCATCTAGAATCACATCTATTGGAGGCGTATAGTATGATGTATGTCTCTTTTTCGAAGTGGTGTCCACTCTGTCCGCATGTACTGTTTTTCAGATTGATTGATTTTTTCAATCCTCTAAATATTTAATTCACATCTTGGTCAAGAAGGAAAAAATATATCCCATAAATTAGAGAATCCTAAAAAAATGGAATCACAAAAATTTAATAGATAATTTTAAAGTTATGATAAAAATACCAAAGTGATTACAATCTTTAAAAATTTCATAGTTTACCAATTTTCATATTTTAGTTCATTTTCATTAAATAATTTAAACTACCCTTTATTTTACTAAAAAATTGAAATAAATAGGTTTTATCATTGAATATAATGAATAAATATTTATAATTTTAAAAATATTGTGCACATAATTTTGGTACGACGAGATGATATAAGAGGCATTTTCTTGCATGACAATATATTCCTATGGAATCCTTGACTATTTTACTCTAATGAAGCTATTTTTGGGATAATATCCAAAAATAATATTTTTACACATGATCTAGTTTTATTCAATTAAGTCAAATTTTTATAATTGAAATATTATTTTATAGTAAATATGAAAATTATTTAAGGATTCTATAGTGTAAACTCTTCATTATATGAAACTATATTTAGAAACAAATGCCCCTCCCATTTCTGAAAAAATAATTTTTTTCTCCATTCATAAAATGATTCTCATTGTTTCATAATATACATCATATTAATGAAAAACTTAAAGAACAATGAATTTTTCAAAAATCACATCATGGATTAAAAAATCATGTTTTACCAACTTATTGAACTATTTAAATCATCAATATGGATCAAATAAAACCTTGATCAAATACCTTTACAGGTATTATAAGGGGATTAATGTTGTTTAAACATAGATGATACATTCAATAAAAACCTATTTTCACCATGTTCTAACTATTAAATTTGGATAGGATAAATAAAATTAAAGGTCACCGCATTTTCATAATGAACTAACTTCCCATGATTTTCTAAAAGAGATTTAAATATTCTTTGAGAAGCTGGAAATGGATTTCTTTCTCAAAGATAATTCATTGGTTATAGTGAATGGGAAGTATTTACTTTAATCTATGGTCTACTATAACCTTTTCTTAATTACATGGGGAATATATAGCATTGTATTCAAATGATTCATGAACTATCAAATGAAATTTACATATAACAACTTTCTACAATTGTTGGATCAATTTATATATCATCCATGGAATATGTATTCCAAAAGATTAAAAAACATATATATATATATATATATTAAATGTTTCATTAAAATTTCAATTAATAGAACTCTTTATAACTTGTGGTTCAATCCTCATATTTATTTTTTATCATTTAAAAATTTATTTAGATGTTTGAAAATTTTTTTAATCATCATCACATGAGGTTCCATACCAATATGATGATTTATAATGGGATAAAATACAATATTTATGTATTATCATATAATTCATAATTTTTCAAGCATAAAACCGTAGTATAATGACCTTCCCTACATCATGGATTACATTAGATTAAATCATGATGTGGTTTAGAAAACCACGTCATGTTTTTTTATTTAGTGTATCTAAATATCATATACATCCACTATTAACTGGTTTAAATGTAATATCATTGGTCATTATTCATATAATAATATTATAATGTTTATAGAGTTTTCCTGTTTTAAAAACAAATGTTTAATTATTTTTTTAATGTTTATATGCACGAGGCTCATTCTGTATTTGTCCCTAAAGGATTAATAATATATCATGTATGGACCAATATTATTTAATTCATATGAGATATATTAATGTATTTTTAGAACATATACCCTTTATTTATTTATAAACTAGTATACTAGTATAAATTAATATGTGTGACCATGGTAATTTTGTTACTTGTTCTATGATACAGTTCATTGGATTATTTATCTTTGGATCTGTACATTAATTAATCATTTTTCATATGTATGAATTTAATATTATTCATTATGTAATTGATTGAATATCATTTCAAATCAATTATATTTTTTTGTGGTATGATTCCTTATCAAATTAGATATATTTAAAATGACTTCACTATTTTATGAATTTTAATTTACCCTCATATTCTATAATATGATTTAACTATTTCTTTTATTTCATTAATTGAAATATTATATGTTATGGGGAACTATAGATTTTCAATAGAATACTGATATATTTAAGGATATTGCAGGAATCAATATACTCTTCACTGCTCAATACATGTTTTACAAATTGAGAATCATACATATTTTATTTATATAAGGAAATTACTTTATTAAATTATAAAATTTTCTTATACTACTTTTTTAGTTTTCAATATTATATTTTTTTTCATAGTGGTTTCATCATTTTTTATTAGTTATATATAATTAGAAGATTTTTCAAATATTTTTAACTATAAAAAAATCAAGAGAATATTGAGTGGCGGTGTAGATAACCACGTACATGGAAATTTCATTAATTTTGTGGAATACATAATACATAACAAAAACAAACACCAAAGGACTGTATTAGTATAGTGTATTTGGAAACTCAGAATATAATCTTATAATCTTGGTGAAATATCTTCAACATCTCCCATAAATATCATTCCTTTTTTATACCTAAAACCTTTACTTATATCCTAGGGAAAATAAAACATATAACGGGTGAGCAAAAATGCTCAGTAAGTGTAAGAATGGAGAAAATAAAACAAACCATATACATTTTAACTTCAAAACATGAACATAATATTTAAACATTAAAATATTGAGAAATGACATAAAACATGACAGTATGTAAGGCATAGATCATAATGGATCATCAATCATGATAAAATAGCATGGGAATAAATAATTTAATTGTGGAAACAATTAAGCACATGTTATGATTTCCATAGTATCCAAGGCATTGCTTCCAAGCCCATCTTAGTGGAAAAAGTCCCTCTCTGAATCGAGTTCACTCCTCATTCCAGTCCTATATCACTGAAAAGGATTAACTTACCATTCCAGCCATGTCTATCTCATGAGATATAAATCTTTACCCAATGCATTGGAGGGAGATATAGGTCCCAACCATCTCCTAATGAAACCATTATTATGTGTTCCACAAAATCATAAATCATACATCATAGCATAACCCATGTAATAAAAATGGGAATCCTAAACATCATGCCATCATAACACAATCCATATAAGATAAAAGGACATCATAAAAAATAATTCCATCATAACATAATCAAATAAATTTAAAAATAGGGATAGAAATAGATCCCCATATTATCTTAGATTGAAAATAATTTTGATAAAACACTTGAAATCCATTCTTGAGGAAAATATCATTTCTTCTTCAAAAACATTTTTCCTTTCTTAACATGTCATACAATTTTAAACTAAAATAAGTTGATTAAAAATAAACGTGAAAACTTGTAAAGTATTATTCATGGAAATAATGTTTGTAAAATCCATTCATGTCGTATAAGTTAAAGAAAAACATTCTTCTCGTACTTTGGCTCAAAAAGTCAAAAAAGTACCTCGTACTAAAAACGAAAAAAGATTCCATTCACATCTTTTACTAAAAACTCACCGATGGGTTAAATTGGATATAAAAAATTGTAGGAGGATATAAATAATATTACATATTGAGGAAACATGGATTTGGATGATAAATATTCCCTAGTAAATTCTGAAGTATGAAAATCTTGGATAAAAATGAGATTGTGAGATTTTCCCTTACTTTAGGTTTGATTTGCTTCGTACGTGTCCAAACCTCCTGTATAATGATTTAAATAATGTTATTGACTTATTCCAGAATCGTACCCATTGTTATGATATCATATATGGTCATATTCTTAGCTTCTTATTAGTAATATTTCATTGCTACTTGTTATTCGGATGTTTATTACCTTTTGTTCTTATGCATGTTTTGTCGAATAAATTCTTATTAATCTTTTTAGTTTATAGATACCTAATTTATAGAATTTTATTAGTGTAATATATATCATATTTATTTATTAAATTCATTTTTATAATCATTAAGCATTTAAGATCATGTAGAACGAGTCACATCACATCGTGGAGATGGTAGGCCGTACGTATGCACGAACGATGATATCGTTCCCATGATCGTGGAATTGTATTGAAGTGTATGTATACTATTTCAGAATAAATATCACTTTACAATAATCGTATATATTTATTATTTATACCATTATACCCATCCAAGTAAGGTGGTGGTGGAAAACAGATTACACCACGACGTGGATACTGTATTCCGTACGTACGCACGTGCGGTGAATTTGTTTTCTGTAGGATGGATAGAAGGTGAAATAGTGTTGTTTCATATTTATAATAACATATCAGTATATGAGTGATTATTATGCTATTACTTCATAATTAAACAACTAATGAATAATAAGTATAAGAAGAAATAAAGTTGAAATAATCGGTAACGGACATTACCTCTTCTTTGAACTGCCTCTTCTTAACCTCTTCTAAGGGCACTAAAGATGGTCTTTGAAGAAAACCAATACCTCTAGGATGTTTTCAGGGAAGTTTATAAGGAAAATGGGCAGAGTTTGTCCGATCTTGAAGGCTCAAAGTGGTGTGATAAGGAGAGGGAGGAGGTGCTCTTTTATAAGGGAGGATAGGGGCACCTTAGAAAAAACTTAAAATATTATTTTATTATAAAGTCATATTCGGTTTTTAATAGCTCCAAATTGATTTATTTAGAAGATAAGGTGGGGATGGGTAGAAACCATCTCAACAAATAGATTTTATACTAGTTTATGTTACTATTTTAACCTTATCATTTAGATTTAACTTTAAGTTAAATAATTTAACTTTTACCGTGTCTTCTTGTTTTATTACATTATATGGTTAATAAAATAACTATAAAAAGCCAAAAAAACCCCAAGTTGTTAATTTTTAATATATATATAACCATATCTAAGTCAGTTTGCTAAACCTTAGATCTTTAGGAATAAAATAACAATTAATAATATAATATTTTTTTTCAAAACTATTTTATGTCAATTTTGACACTATTTGGTAATTGATTTTTGTGAAAATCATAACAGAATTATTAGTTCGAAAAAAGTTAATTAAATCAATACTAATATGTCATAGTAACCTATAAAATTAGTGTAATTCTTAAAAAGTCTTAAATTACATGTATTTGAGTATTTATAATATCAATTATGTTAATATCTCCTTAATATGGTAATTACTGCATCATCATTCTGTCATAAATAAATTAGATTATTGAAAGCCTAAAAATTATAAATAAAATACCATTATGTAGAAAATCTTTTTATATTTATAATTAATATTTATAGTGGAATTTATCTTATTTATAACCCTATATTAAAAATGTTTTAGTTATTAGACTTTGATTTTAACTATTTTAACTCTTCTTTATATAAAATAATATTAAATGTCCTAATCTAATCCAAGTGGACCTAAAGGGTAATATTTTATTCCTAAGGTTGTTTTTGGTCGAATTATACTTATCCAATAGAATTAAGACATGTGTTAGGGTAATAATAATACAATTTTTACCCTTAATTACCCTATTTACTTCTAACCGTGGTAAATAAAAGTAAAAAGTTACTATTCAAAAAAATTATTTTTATCTTATTGAACCACATTTTACTCCTTGATATTAACCGTGTCTCTCAGATTTTTGAAATTACACTCATAGAAAAGGTAAAATTAAGTTTTATGTAAATTTTCAAACTTTTCTAGGAGGTGGGTAAAAGACGGTGAAAAGTTCAATAAAATTTTTATATATCTAAAATTATTATAAAATGACTCCAATGAATTACTTTGAACTTATATATGTATTATGTATAAATTTTGACCTAAAATAAATTTAACTAAAATAAATAATTATTTAAATAAAAATCCGTTTTTAAATAGTAACCCAGTGTTTTCACTATTCATAAAAAATTGAATGTTTTCAGAAAAATACAAAAATTTCACCCTAGGATAATGTTGATATTCCGAATCCAAAAATGAAGTCCATTTTGAAAGATAAAATTTATAAAATTTCAAAAAGTAGGTATTAATATACATAACGGCTAGTTTTAATAATATTTTAATAGAATATCGTTGTTTAGTGAAACTCAGTATTGCGTACAACACAAGCTATCGAGGAAGGTCACGATTGTGCGTAAAGCAAGCCAAGCTAGTGTTGTGTGTAGTGAAAGATTCCTTTGATGATTTATATAACATAAAAACAAAATATTTCTCATAAAAATATAAGGTGTTACATTCTACCCCCCTTAAAATGAATTTCACCTTCGAAATTTGTCACTTTGTAACAAACAGATGAGGATACCTCTCCCTAATCATATCCTCAAGCTCCCATGTAGCTTATTCTAATTGGTGGTTCCTCCACAAAACTTTCACCAAGCGAGTGGTCTTGTTCCGTAGGAATTTTTTGCTATGATCTAGAATCTCTATCGGCTGTTCTTCATAAGAAAGATCTTGCTCCAGCGGTACAACTTTTGAGCTTAGTACATGTGAAGGATCAGGTATGTCCTTTCTCAGGATAGAGACATGGAATACATCGTGAACTTGAGAGATATTTGGTGTAAGCACCAATCGATAAGCTACCTTCCCAACGCGATCCAGTATTTCGAAAGGACCGATATACCTAGGGCTTAGTTTTCCCTTATTTCCAAATCTCATTACTCTCTTTCAAGGAGATATTAGTAAGAACACTTTATCACCTACTTCAAACTCTAGGTCTTTTCTTCTGTTGTCAGCATAACTTTTTTGTCGACTCTGAGCTGCTCTTATGTGTTGTTGAATAGATCAGACCTTTTCTTCCATATCATTAACAAGATCAGGTCCTAATAGCTTTCTTTCCCCAACTTCATCCCAGCAAGTTGGAGTTCGGAATTTATTTCCATAGAGAGCTTCATAAGGATCCATATGAATACTGGAGTGAAAGCTATTATTATAAGAAAATTCCACCAAAGTTAGGTGTTGATCCCAACCTCCTTTGAAATCCATAGGGCAAGCTCTCAACATATCTTCTAGAGTTTGAATTGTCCTCTCAGACTGACTGTCTTTCTGAGGATGATAAGAAGTGTTGAAACTCAACTCTATATCCAGATTATGCTGAAGACTTCGCCAAAAATTTGAGGTAAACCTCGGATCCCGATCAGATATAATTGAAAGTGGTACTCCATTCAATCTTACCACTTCCTTTACATATATCCTAGCAAGCTGATCCAAAGAGAAATCTTCTCTAATAGCAATGAAGTGTGCCAACTTCGTAAGATGATAAACTATGACCCAGATAGAATTATTTCCTTTGGATGTTTTAGGAAGTTCGGTGACAAAGTCCATAGTGTTTTCCCATTTCCATTCGGGTATGGGTAATGGTTGTAACATCCCCTTAGACTTCTATCTCTCAGCTTCAACTTGCTGACAAACCAAGCATCAAGAGACATATTCAGCAACATCTCTTTTCATTCCATCCCACCAGAAGTACTCTTTCAGGTCCCTATACATCTTCGTGCTTCTAGGATGAATAGAGAATGAAGAACTATGAGCCTCATCCAGCAGCTCCTTTTTTAATTCTGGGATTGGAGGAACACAAAACTGATTCCCGAACCTTATTATCCCATCACAATCAAGGTTGAATTTCGGAACATTTCTTACCCTCTTTTGTAAATCTACATCTTTTTTCTATGCCTCTTTAATCTTCACATGTATAGACAGTTGAACATTAATTTGAGAAAGATACGATTTTACCCTTCCATTATAATTACAAGATCTATCCTTTGTAAATCAATAAATATTGGATCTTTTGTGATCCTCACCATGGATAAGCTAGCATGGTCTTGTAGACTTAATGCATATGCCACCTTGTTTGCTTTCCCTGGGTGGTAATGAATTGAGCAGTCATAGTCCTTAATCAACTCCAACCATCTTCTTCAGTGCATATTTAGGTCCTTTTGTGCGAAAATATACTTTAAACTTTTATGATCAGTATAAATATCAGACCTTTCACCATAATGAAAATGCCTCCAAATCATTAATGCAAAGATTACCGTAGCTAAATCCAAATCATGAGTTGGGTAATTTTGATCATGGATTTTCAACTATAGTTAGGCATAAGCTATCACCATATCGTTTTTCATGAGAACACACCCCAATCCCTTATTTGATGCATCACTGTAGATCACAAACCTTTCTCCACTACAAGGTAGTGTGGGCACAGGTGCACTGGATAACCTTCTTTTCAACTCCTTGAAATTCTCTTCACACTCCTCCGTCCACATGAACTTAACTCCTTTTCGAGTCAACCTGGGGAGTGGATTGGATAACCGTGAAAAATATTTCACAAAACGTCGATAATATCCAGCCATACCAAGAAAACTTTGGATCTCAGTTACTGTTGTTGGTCTTGACCATCTTTCGATAACCTCTATCTTTGATGGATGCACAGATATACCTTCTTTTGAGATTATGTGACCCAAAAAAAGAAAATTTTTGAAGCCAATATTCACACATGGTAAATTAGGCATAAAGATTCTCATTTCTTAGGGTCTTTAATACAATTCCCAAGTGATCTTCATGTTATTACTTGCTCTTTGAATATACAAGAATATCGTCTATAAAGACTACCAAAAACTGATCAAGATAGTCTATAAAGACTCTATTCATCAGATCCATGAAGATAACAGGGGAATTAGTAAGACCAAATGGCATAACTATAAATTCATAGTGTCCATACCTTATACGAAAATCCATCTTTGGTATATACTCTTTTTGACCCTTAATTGATGATACCCTGAACGAAGATCAATCTTGGAAAAGTATTTAACTCCATGTAGTTGGTCAAATAAGTCATAAATGTGTGGGAGAGGATATTTTGTATTGATAGTGATCTTTTTAAGTTCTCGATAATCAATGCCGAGTCTCATTGATCTATATTTCTTCTTAACAAACAGAACAGGTGCTCACCAAGGTGACGTACTAGGGCATATGAATCCTTTATCAAGATTCTCTTGGAGTTGCTTCTTCAATTCCTACAACTCAATTGGGGCCATTCTATAATGTGTCTCTGAAATGGTAAAGCACCCGGTACGAGTTCTATTGAAAACTCAACTTCACGATTTGGTGGAAGACCTGGAAATTCCTCCGGAAAGACATCATCAAACTCTCGTACAATGGGAATATTCTTAATCTTGATTTTATCTCCAACCATTTGAGATAAATAACCTTCATTTATTGGAATTAAGACCCATAAGATGGAAGAAATTTCCACGGGAAGGTTATATTCATCCTTGCATCGATATCTGATAGTAGATTGATCGGGAATATTATACGTGATTTCCCTTCTTTGGAAATTGATATGAGCTCTGTATAAAGAAAGCCAATCCATGCCAAGAATCACATCAAATTCCACTATAGGAAGGATCACAAGATTTGCATGAAGCACTTTCCCACAAAATTAAATCAGAGAAGAATTGTAAACTTTTGATGCGACCGTTGTGCCATTAAAAGTTTTCATAGCTAACTCAACATTTAATTTTTAAGGTAATATGGCGATACCCTTAGAAAATTCTTCAGAAATAAAAGAGTGGGTTGATCTAGAATCAAATAAAGCATTTGCTACTTTGGAGTGGATGGTAAGTGTACCTTTCACCACTTCATTATCATACTCCACATCACCGATAGTAATTACATGTGACCTTCCTTTGTCTTTGGCCTTAAAAGTTTGTTGATGTCGATCATCATCAAAAACCCTTAGATTAGGGCATTTATTGGCATAATTCCCCATTTCCTTGCACTTGAAACATTGATGTGTTGGAGTAGCATTCTGTGTATCCCTTTCTTTGTTCGCATCATTAGACATATTCTTCCCATTATTTCGACATTCAATTGCCCGATGACCTTCTTTTCCTCATTTGAAACATTTACTTGTCCCTTTAAGAAAAATCCCTCCATGTTTCTTTGCACACTTTGAGCATAAGGGAAAAATCATCTTCTTTTCAGTGTGGTCTTTAGATTTCCCTTTGAATTCCATTTTCCTATTCTTATCAAATGCATATGACTGATGGGTTACTCCAATCTCCATCTCAACCTTGAGAGCACATCGAACGATTTCCTTGTAGCTATTGAAGTCCCTTATTGCTAACGCCCTTCGAAGACTTTGTTTTAAGACACTAAAGAATCGATCGATCTTACTCTCAGTTTGGATAATAATCCCAGAAGCGTACCTTGCAAGTCTTGTAAAATTTTCTTCGTAGGTACCAACAGATTCATCATACTTTTTCTTCAGTTCAAGAAACTCTTTATCCATCTTTGTTCGAAGAATAAGAGGGAAGTACTTATTGAAAAATAAGTTCTTGAACTCTTCCCATTCCATGGACTCAATTTCATCTCTTTTCCTTGTATTCTAGATAAGATTCCACCAGTGATTAGCATCACCTCCCAAACGATACCCTGCTAAGATGAATTTGTCATGTTCAGAACATTGTAGAACTGAAAATATCTTTTCATTGTTACTAACCCATTGTTCAGCCACTAATGGATCAGAAGACCCGCTGAATGAAGGTGGAAGCTGCCTCATGAAGGATTCAACAGAATGTTGCTCCTTCATTTTCTCATTTGGAAGTCCTTCATGGTTCATAGCTTGATAATTTTGTGTGAGCATGACTACAAGATTTTGCATTCCAACTCCCATAATGTTTGGTTGCTCAGGGGGACAATCATTTCATTGCTCGTCGCATTCAACATTAACATGGTTCCTTCAGGTTCCAACCATTGACTAAAACCAATAAGCATAGTGTGAGAAACAATAATCATAATAGGAAAACCACATAATCAAGAATAAAAATTTACACTTAAGGTCTTATCATAGGTTATTCACGGCCATTTCTAAAACACTAAGACTTTGTTCTATGCTTAGACTTATCCTTAGGGTTCTTACTAAGGCTTTCAAATCCTAGTTTCCAATGGTTGACTATACCTTTCCTCTGATACCAACTATAACGGTCTAGAATTACTTCCAGTGGACGATTATTGATACCTATTAGGGAACTCCATGGGCGGATACATCCCATGGGTGGGACAAACCTCCATCCCCAGTGGCAGCCATTTCCTCATGATTCCCTCGGGCAGAGAGCCATGCTTCGTCCAATGCTCACATGTGAGAGTTCCCAAGGATCAGATTCATTCCTACCTCCTTTGCCTCTGATACTAACTACAACGACCCATACTTTACGTACATTGTTTTTGCTTTAGAATTGAATCATACTTATTAAAACATATAACAAAACCATGAAAGGACCGTATATGTATAGTGTCTTTAGAAACTGGGAAACCTAAACAACTGGTTCATAAATCATCTACGTTGTCTCCCATTTATTTCATCATATCTAGAGTCCCTCTTGGCATATCCTACTTAATACCCGTCTTCCTGACCTGGGGAAAAGAAAACATACCAAAGGGTGAGCTCAAATGGTCAGTAAGGGTAATCATGGAGAAAATAAAATTAACTATATACATTTGAACTTCAAAAATGAACATAATATTTAAACATCAAAATATTGAGAAATGAAATAAAACATGATAGTACATAAGGCATAGATCATAATGGATCATAAATCATGATAAAATAGCATGAGAATAAATAATTTAATTGTGTAAACCATTAAACACATGTTATGATTTCCATAGTAGCCAAGGCATTGCTGCCAAGCCCATCTTAGTGGACAAAGTCCATTTATGAATCGAGTTCACTCCTCGTTCCAATCTTGTATCACTGAACCGGATTAACTTACCGTTCCAGCCATGTATATGTCATGAGATATAAATATTTACCCAAATAATTGGAGGGAGATATAGTTCCCACGCATCTCATAATGAAACCATTCTTATGTGTGCCACAAAATCATAAATCATACATCATAGCATAACCCATGTAATAAAAATGGGAATATTAAACATTATGCCATCATAACATAATCCATATAAGATAAAAGGACATCATAAAAAATAATTCCATCATAACATAATCTAATCAATTTAAAAATAGGGATAGAAACAAAGCCCTATATTATCTTAGATGGAAAATAATTTTGATAAAACACTTGAACTCCATTCTTGAGGAAAATATCCTTTCTACTTCAAAAACATTTTTCCTTTCATAACATGTCATACAATTTTAAACTAAAAGAAGTTGACTAAAAATAAACTTGAAAACTTTTAAAGCATGCTTCATGGAAATAATGTTCGAAAAATCCATTCATGTCGCATAAGTTAAAGAAAAACATTCTTCTCATACTTTGGCCGGAAAAGTCAAAAAAGTACCTCGTACTAAAAACAAAAAAAGATTCCTTTCATATCTTTTAATAAAAACTCCCTGATGGGTTAAATTGGATTTAAAAAATTGTAGGAGGATATAAATAATATTACATATTGAGGAAACATGGATGTGGATGATAAATATTCCATAGTAAATTCTGAAGTATAAACAATCTCGTATAAAAATGAGATTGCGAGATTTTCCCTTACTTTAGGTCCGATTTGCTTCGTACATGTCTGAACCTCCTGTATAATGATTTAAATAATGTTATTTACTTATTCCAGAATTTTACTCATTGTTATGATATCATATATGGTCATATTCTTAGCTTCTTATTAGTAATATTTCATTGCTACTTGTTATTCGGGTGTTTATTCCTTTTTGTTCAAATGCGTGTTTTGTCAAATAAATTATTATTCTTATTTTTAGTTTATAGATACCTAATTTCCAGAATGGTATTTGTGTAAAATATATCATATTTATTCATTAAATTAATTTATATAATCATTAATCATTGAAGATCATGTAGAACGAGTCGCATCACATCGTGGAGACGGTAGGCCGTACGTACGCACGAGCGATGATATCGTTCCCATGATCGTGGAATTGTATTGAAGTGTATGTACAATATTTAAGAATCAATATAAATTTACAATAATCATATATAGTTATTCTTTACACCATTATACCCGTCCAAGTAAGGTGGTGGTAGAAAACAGATTACACCACGGTGTGGTGACGTTATTTCGTACGTACGCACGCGCGGTGATTTCATTTTCCATAGGATGGATAGAAGGTGAAATAGGGTTGTTTCATATTTATAATAACATATCAGTATATGAGTGATACTAATGTTATTACTTCATAATGAAATAACTAAATAAGAAGAAGTAGAAGAAAAATAAATTCGAAAGAATCGGTAACGGACATTACATCTTCTTTGAAGTGCCTCTTCTTAACCTCCTATTAAGGCATTAAAGATGGTGTTTGATGAAGACCAGGACCTCTAGGATGTCTCTAGGGAAGTTGAGAAGGGAAATGGTAAGGGTTTGGCCGAGCATGAAGGCTCAAAGTGGTGTGAGGAGGAGAGGGAGGAGGTGCCCTTTTTATAAGGGAGGAGAGGGGCACCTTAGGAAAAACTTAAAATATTATTTTATTATAAAGTAATATTCAGTTTTAATAGCTCCAAATTGATTTATTTCAAAGATAAGGTGGTTATGGGTCGAAATACTCTCAAGAAATAGATTTTAGACAAGTTTAGGTTACTATTTTAACCTTATCATTTAGATTAAACTTTAAGTTAAATAATTTAACTTCTACCTTGTCTTCTTGTTTTCTTACATTATATGGTTAATAAACCTACTATAACAAGACAAAAGAACCCCAAGTTGTTAATTTTTAACATATATAACCTTATCTAAGTCATTTGGTCGAACCGTAGATTTTTAGGAATAAAATAACATTTAATAATATAATATTTGTTTTAAAAACTATTTTATGTAAATTTTGACACTATTTGGTAATTGATTTTTATGAAAATCATAACAGAATTATTAGTTCGAAAAAAGTTAATTAAATCAATAATAATATGTCATATTAACCTATAAAATTAGTGTAATTTTTAAAAAGTCTCAAAGTACATTTATTTGGTTATTTATAATATCAATTATGTTAATATTTTCTTAATAAGGTAATTACTGCATCATCATTGTGTCATAAATAAATTAAATTATTGAAAGTCTAAAAATTATAAATAAAATACCATTATGTAGGAAATATTTTTATATTTCTAATTAATATTTATAGTCGAATTTAGCTTATTTATAACCCTGTATTAAAAATGTTTTAGTTATTAAACTTTGATTTTAACTATTTTAACTATTCTTTAAATAAAATAATATTAAATGTCCTAATCAAATCCAATTGGACCTAAAGGGTAATATTTTATTCCTAAGGTTGTTTTGGATAGAATTATACTTATAAAATAGAATTAGGACATGTGTTAGGGTAATAATAATACCATTTTTACCCTTAATTACCCTATTTACTTTTAATGTGGTAAATAAAAGTAAAAAGTTACTATTCACCAAAAATTATTTTTTTCCTTATTGTACCACATTTTACTCCTTTATGTTAACAGTGTCTCTTGGATTTTCGAAATTCCACTCATAGAAACGTTAAAATTAAGTTTCATGTAAAATTTCAAACTCTCCTAGGAGGTGGGTAAAAGACGGTGAAAAGTTCAATAAAATTTTTATATATCTAGAATTATTATAAAATGAATCCAGTGAATTACATTGAAATTATATAGGTATTATGTATCAATTTTTACCTACAATAAATTTAAATAAAATAAATAATTATTTGAATAAAAAGTCGGTTTTTAAATAGTAACCCAGTGTTTTCAATATTCATCAAAAATTGAAGGTTTTCAGAAAAATACCAAAATTTCACCCTAGGGTAATTTCAATATTCTGAATCCAAAAGTGAAGTCCATTTTGAAGGATATAATTTATAAAATTTCAAAAAGTGGGTATTACTATTCATAACGGCTAGTTTTAATAATATTTTAATAGCATATCATTGTTTAGTGAAACTCGGTATTGCATACAACGCAAGCTATCGTGGAAGGTCGCAATTGCGTGTAAAGAAAGCCAATCTAGTGTTGTGTGTATTGAAATATTACTTTGATGATGTATATAACATAAAAACAAAATATTTCTCATAAAAATCTCGGGTGTTACAGGCGGATTTCCTCTTTTTTTTATAATTATGTAACACATTATTATGTTTCATTTTCTATGAATTTATATTTTTTCTATGTGTTTATTTATTTATTAATAATTATTTATGTTTTAAATTTTTTTTTTCAAATTTTTACTTTTTTATTAATGTTTAAAGTGCTTATTTCATCATCTACATGTTTTATAAAGATCCAAATTATTAAATCATTCATTTAAAATGTTACAATATTATTTATATGTACTTTTTAGACCTTTTTAACACATAAAATAATCCCAAAAGACTACCCTATGTTTCGACATGGACGATATTGAGTATCAAATGTTGTTTTTGGAACCGACATAGTCAATCTCCTCCCCAAAACTTTCTGAGTGCTCAGTCTATTTATATTTACAGAAACTTAGATATTGTCTCTATAACTCGAGATATAGGTCATAAAATAATATTAGACTTATTTATTTATAAATATGAATAAATTATTTAATTTTTTTGACAAGATAGAAAGATGAATTGATTATTTTGATAATTAAAAACTACATCAATGTTCTTTTGGTTTTTTATGCAAAAATTATTTATATTTTATATTGAATTAAGTACATTGGTTTGAGGATATTCTAATCTACATATATCATATTTGATTTTCCATTAACATATTAGAAATATAAGATAATTTTAAAAAAATTATTATTCTATAGAGAAGGATGAATTAATTTTTTACATATTCAATAGTTTTCCTAAAGATGTTATACTCTTAATTATTTAATTTTTATATAAGTATCATGTTTTGAATATTTTTAAAATATTTTGGCCTATCTCTTAATATGTTCTATTTTCCTTAAATTTTCACCCATATTATTTTCATGATAATGGTAAATAATTTTTTTATCAAAATATAAATCATATTATAATACTTAACTTATATATTGACTCATTGAATCCTTTTTTATTATATTTATTTTTTATATGAGTTTATGAGTTAAAAAAATCACGAAAAAGAATATAAATAGTTTTTTTATAAGAACATGAATTTATAGGTTTCTTATCTGTATAATAAGAAATGTTTATGTGAAATAATACACTTTTATGGAAGAACATGGAGTAACTTCATATTGAATTCACAATTTGAAGTTAAAATGAAGGAAATCATTGAGTATATTTCATAGTATATTAATATATACTAAGAATCATCATGGATTTAATTCATGAAAAAAATTATACATTGAGATTTTTGTGACTAAAATTACATATTATCAAGTGTGAATTCATAATGGAAAAAAGATTTTAATATGTGAAGAGTTAACGTGGAAAAACATCATTAAGATATCGCTAGTCTAAATGAAAAAGGTAGAGAGGATGTAAGGAAAAAACTATGGTTTTAATTATAATATATAAATCTATTGTTTTATATTTAAAATTATTTTTTATATTAATTATCATGGAGAAATGGAAACTATGATTGTTTAGTGTTGATAGTTATAAAAAAATAAGTTTACCAGGAGATGTTTGAGATATTGCATATAGACATTATATAAGGAGTTTATCATTGGAGAAATTTCTATAAGTATGAACTTCAAATGCTTGTATTTTAGTTCATATCAATAATCCTCGATGTTTTAGGATTTATGGAGTGGATTTAGATTATTTTATATAAACAACTTTAAATATCTTTTTTCCTTATTTATACTTCATATTTTATAGCAACTGTATATTTACTTTGCTCTAATTCTTTATTTGTATCATTAATATATTATTTTATAGTATTTTAATACTCGATTTATTTGTATTTTTTCTATTTTAATACTCTAGTTATTTTGGAATATTTTTTGATGAAACTTATATAAATATAATATATGATGTTAAAGTAATATATTTGTAATCTAAAAAGTTATGTTCTTCTCATATAAAATGATGATAAATTTAGAGTAAATGGTGATGATACAACAACCTATTAAAAATATTTTTTACTTCATGTTCTAAGAAATTTCTTAAATCTATTATATATAATATATAAAATTTTTTCTACTGAACATGTCTAAAATTTATTTGATTTAGAAAATGTTTCATGACCTATAGAGACCAAATGGATCTTTATGAAAACTAATACCATGCATGATATATTTTCTCCCTAAAAAAGAAGTTTGGATGTAAAAACTATTCATGTAAATATATGGGATGGACTATGAATAGTTCTTTCTCACTATTACAATACTTGTAACAACCATGATTATCCTATACATTACAAAACTCTTTGATTATAAAATCTACCAAATTGAGGAAAAAATAATAATCCTTGATGGAAAATTACTAAATTATCTATATGTGATACAACTTGAGGGATTTGATATATTCTAGGAATTATTAAAAGGAGTCTAGGGAATAAATATCAAATTTTAGACATGATAAGTTATCTTTTAAAAGGATTATTTAGTTTAATAATGAATCAATGGAAATTTTTTTCATGAAAAATTAATATATGTCTTGTGTATATAAAAAATAAATGTTGAGAAAAAAAATCATATTTCTAATATCATATATCGATGTCATATTACTAATTGGAAAATAAAATTATGATTTTCTGATCCATAAAGGGTTTTCATAGAAAACAATTCTTAATTTAATAAATATGATAAGAAGATATAATATTTAATGTGATGATATTTATTAATGTTATATGTAAGGATTATTTTATAGGCTCAATGTCTTAAATATAATGATGATGGGAAACATATGGTGGGTATACTTTACACTTTTCCAATATGATATATTATATAGGTTATTTTATGTATACAACTAGATGTATTACACTCTTGGAAAATGATAATCATATAAAAATCTAAGTAAGTATCAATGCATTACTATAAAAAATATCCCCAGCTACTTATGAAGGGATAATGATACATTATTGGTGTACAAGGAAGAATGAAAACACATTTGAAAGGGTTCCCATATTACAATATTTGAAAAAAATATTATAATTTAGAGTCAAAATCTAGGTTTGTATCCTAAATACATTAGCTTACATTAAATTGGAATTCTTTTAGTTAAATGACTATGATTGATTCTATATTTTATGTTAAATATGTGACAAAATTCAATTCAAAGAGATATTTTATTTGGATTAGAAATATTATTACTAAACATGAGGTATTTCATTATATTTTGGGTATATTTTTACTCTTATATAAAAATATTAGGGAGAACACACAAGCTATTGAACCTTAATATCACCACACATGTAAACAATATTTATATGGTACCATATCATTTATGAGATTATAAATCATGGTGATATAAAAATATAAAATATTTACAATATATCAAATTATCTAACATTTTTACTTATGCAGCAGAAGAATATAGGATATATACACTCTCTGAGTATTGTATACATTGGATGTTAGCCTTTGATCACTATGTATGTGATACTATTACATTTGATATAATTTGGGTATGAGATATTTTAATTTTTTTAATAGAGGCATGTAATGAGATAATAGTTTAGGATAAAATTATTTTATATGAAACCTTATTAAGAGAAATTTTACCATTATCACTGATTTATGGTCACTTTCAATTATAAATTGTATTATGATAATAAATATAATGGTATATTAGGTTTCCAGGTTTTTTATCTGCCCAGGAACTATATTGAATGAATGGATTGTATTTGAGGTTAGCGTATTTAGAATGTGTATAAAATTAGTTAATAAATGACTTAAAATGGGTTATAGAAAGACCTATTCATATAGGCGAGACATGAATTGGTATAAAAATCATGGATAGTACCATTAATTACAAAGTATATTATTTATTTTGATCTTATTCAAGTGTATTTTTAATAAAACATTCAGTTTTATCCATTTATTAAAAAATTAATATTATAGTTTCCATAATATTCTATTATTAAAATTGAATTAATCAAATTATTTTAGTGTATGTTAATGATTATGGAATGAAATTTATTAAGATATGAATGATAGTTTTCAATATATGTTATATGATATACATTATTGACTTTAATAAAGTTGCATTGAGAAAGTGTACGACCTTTCACAATACATATGATGTAAACCTATAGACAGCTCTTAACATTAAAATATACACTATATTACTATACGTGATTGAATTGATCCATGTCTCATCACTACTGGAAATATAATATTTCTCAATGGTTCACAACCGTTGGGAAAGACCCTCTAACCGTTGGTATATGATATACCAATGGTTCTGATAACCGTAGGGAAGTAAGCCGTTGGGAAAAGGTTTTCCCAATGGTTTACTGGAAATCGTTGGTATAGGCTCACAAAATCCACCCTATCCCAACGGTTCTGCCAAACCGTTGGGATAGTTTTTCCCAACGGTTTGGGAGAACCGTTGGGAAATATCAATATCCCTTAACTACCCCAACGGTTTTGGGATAGTTTTCCCAACAGTTCTCCCCAAACCGTTGGGATATCCCCATGGATGAACTCTTTCCCAACGGTTTAGAACCGTTGGGAAAAGAGATATTTACCAACGGTTCAATGAACCGTTGGTAAAAACTTCTTTAGGATTATATGCCAACGGTTTTAAACCGTTGGCATACCCCATGCTGCAAATTGCAGCAGCCTACAATTTGCACAACCCCTGTCCATCAGGACCCTCTCCATCAGGCCTCATTTTGACCTCATTTTCAATCCAATTATTGTACCTGCAATAAAATAAAACATACATATACAATTACAAACAAATTCATACACATTTAACATGTAATGGATACTGAAACTATACACATCCATAATTAAATTAGAATTCATAACGTAATTATAAACGTACATAATTCATATAGAATTCAATTTAAAATTTAGATGACAATTATATGTGGAATCCGAAATTCAATTCATAATTTGATCAGTTTTTTCTATACCATATATTTTTAACTCAAATGATGTCCATTTTAAACAAAATACATACACCTGAAGTGATACCGGCCACACCGCACCTCAGATTGAGGCGGGGTTGACTCGTACACGTCACATTTGACCCATGGATCGTTGTGCTAAAGTATCGACACAATCCGAATGCGTTTGGTCAGTTTTCCGTATGCCAATTGATGTTTTTCACTTAAAATGACTTCCTTTTGAAACAAAAGACGGACACTATGAGTGGTGCCGACCACACCGCGTCTTTAATTGAGGTGGGGTTGATTCGTACACGTCACATATGACCCATGGATCGTTCTACTAAAGTTTAAATGGAAACCGAATGCGTTTGGTCGGTTTTCCGTATGTACTTAAAATGTTGTCCATTTTAAACAAAAGAGTGACACTTAGACTAATCCTGACCACACCGTGACTTAGATTCATCCCGGGTTGGCTCGTACATGTCACATATGACCCATGGATCGTTGTGATAAATTATCAAAAGATTCTGAATGCGTTTGGTCGGTTTTGCGTATGCCAGTTATTCTTTTCATTTATAATCATGTCCATTTTAAACAAAAGAGATAGAGTTAGAGCGGTGTCGGCCACACCATGTCTCGGATTAAGACGGGGTTGACTTGTACACGTCACATATGAGCCATGGATCGTTGTGCTAAAGTATCGATAGAATCCGAATGCGTTTGGTTGTTCTTCCGTATGTCAGTTGATGTCTTTCACTTAAAATGACATCCTTTTGAAACAAAAGACGGACACTTTGAGTGGTGTCAGCCACACCGCATGTCGGATTGAGGTGGGGATAATTCGTACACGTCACATATGACCCATGGATCGTTCTCCTAAAGTTTCAACGTAAACTGAATCCGTTTGGTCATTTTTCCGTATGTACTTAAAATAGTGTCCATTTTAAACAAAAGAGCGCCACTTAGACTTATCCTGGCCACACCGCGACTCAGATTCATCCCGGGTTGCCTCGTACAAGTCACATATGACCCATGGATTGTTGGGATAATTTATCAATAGATTCAGAATATGTTTGGTCGGTTTTCCGTATGCCAGTTGATGCTTTTCACTTAAAATGACGTCCTTTTGAAACAAAAGACGGACACTTTGAGTGGTTCCGGCCACACCACGTCTCTGGATTGAGCTGAAACCACCGTGAAACATTCTAATTATTATTCGTGACGTTTACCCGTAGACGACACGTCAATCGGACGCGCAGTTTGCGCTGTACGACTCAATATTCGTGTTTTAAGTGATCCGCGCGCTTCGTAAACGCGCGTGAGGGGGGTCCAAACGGGACGAACGAAGTCGGAATAGACTGAAATCAGACGAGAAATATGGGAGAGTGATTTATGAAGTGGTCGAGTAGACGACACGTCAATCGGATGTGCCGTGTGCCCGCGGTGACTGACAACGCAGTTCTGGTGTCATAAACGGCCAAAACGGGCGTCCAATGGTCAAATTCATAGAGGAAGACCT